>JAADVV010000173.1:0-23465 GCA_023335905.1 Pythium pyrilobum | reverse complement strand
CCCCCCCCCCCCCCCCCCCCCCCCCCCCCCCCCCCCCCCCCCCCCCCCCCCCCCCCCCCCCCCCCCCCCCCCCCCCCCCCCGCCCCCGGGTTCGTTCGCCAACAGAAGCAACAAGGCGAGCGGCCACAAGAACTTGCGGTGCTTCCCGCACTGCTGCGGCGGCCACAACCCCAAGAGCTTCTGCGGCTCCGGACTCCTCGTCGAGTGCGCGCTGCCGCACGCGCAGTTCGCGCTCGGCCGCTTCGAAGAAGTCGTCAAGTCGCCGCTCCCGTCCAAGCAGCTCCCCGAGGGGCTTGCCCAACCCGCGAACGGTCCCGGGCCCGAGTTACCAACTGCCACCACCAGCTTCCTCGACCACAGCGAGTCGGACGACGGCCAGCCACCGGCCGACCCCGTGACGACCACGCCGTCCGACCAGCGCATCGCCGTGGGCCGGGAGTACGCGCGCCACGAGCTCTTCCGCGAGCTCAAGTCCTCGGAGAACCCGTTCGGCATGTGGTTCAAAGGCGTGGCCGTGCTCAGCGCCACGGACGCGCCGCGGTTCCACCTCAACGGCAACCGCGCGTCCTGGCACTACGGCTGGCAGTCGTCGCGGCTCAACTGCAAGAACCTCCACGTCTTCAAGGTCTACTTTTTCCAGCACGCCGGCGGCGACCCGGCCGCGCCGTCGCTCCAGTGCGTCGCCAGCGTCAGCTCGCCGCCCTTCCGCATCTCGTCGTCGCGCAAGGCCCGCAAGACCTTCAAGAGCTCGCCGTCCAGGCAGAGCCTCGGAGACGCGGTCTCGGACGACCAGCTCTCGATCCCGCAGTCCTCGCCGCGCGCCGAGGACGACCGCATGAGCATCGACAGCTTTGATGGCGACGCCGCGCTGCCCCGCGCAGTGGCCACCGCGCGGCCGCACGCGGTGTCCCGCTCGCGGTCCTCCTTCGATCTCGGCATCAACATGGCCTACGCCATGGAGACGCCCGGCAACACGTACAACCTTGTGAGCCCGTCGTTCGCGCGAGGCGACATGCTGCCGTCGCTGTCGAGCCGCCTCGCGCGCGGCCACACCACGGGCAGCAGCGGCGACCCGTTCGGCGCGAGGACGCGCCACTACCGCGGTCAGCCCGACCGCAAGCGGCTCACGCGGTCGGCGTCGCTCCAGACGGACTACTACTCGTCGCCCGCGCCGTTCAGCTTCGCCACGGCCCACGTCCCGACGACGCCGACGCGCGAGCCACGCGCGCGCACGAATCTCGGCGACGAGACGCCTCCGCGTGTGTCGCGCAGCGACATGATGAGCATGGACTCGCTGCTCAACTCGACGTCGCCGCAGCGCGAGTACCCGCAGGAGCCCGAGTTCCGGCCGGCGCTGCCAGCGATCTCCGTGCCGCTGCTCACACTCAGTTACTCCCACCAGCAGCAGCAGCAGCAGCAGCAGCAGCAGCCCCACCACCACCACCACCACACCGCGACGACGCCCGTGGCCGACATGATGCAGCTGCGCCTCGAGACGCCGCGCGTGCTCGCGCGCGCCTCCTCCGTGTCGTCCATCTCGTCCGTGCTCTCGTCGTCCATGGCCTCGACGTTCGACACGCAGCGCAGCCGCGCGTCCACGACGACGTCGCGGCCGCGGCGCAAGCGCAACCGCTCGCTGGACTCGGGCAAGGGCAGCGACAACCCATCGGCGTCCAAGGAGTGGTTTGAAGGGCCGCTGCTCGAGGAGATCGCACCCAGCGGCGACTGGGATCTCGTCGCGCAGGCCCACGCGTTGAGCCTCGTCGTGGCCGTCGCGACCAGGCTCCAGCGGGTCGACGACGCCACCAATGCCGGCGGCAGTCCGGCAGGGGCTTCGCCAGCGACCTACAAAGTGGTCTGGCAGCCAGCGCGCGCGCCGCCGTCGGTCGTCCGCATCTCGCCGGCCACGAAGCCTGCACTGGCCACGATGTGTGACGTCCTGCTCGCAGTCGCGTCCCAGCTCATCCACCACAGCAGCTTCCTGCTCGACGTGCGAGCCAAGATGCGCGAGCTAGTGGGGCAGTGTCCCCCCGAGCGAGACGAGAGCCGCTCGGTGGGGCCCTGCAAGAACGTGGCCCACTGCGGCGAGTCCCTGTTCGCGTTCGTCGTGCCGCGCGTCGAGGCCGAGCTCGCCAAGGTGATGACCACGTCCAACCAGGAGAACTCGGCCAGCCCGTCGCTGCTGGCGGAGCTTATCCGCTCGGCCGAGCACGAGCTCGTCGACGAGCCGTGGTGGCGCGACGTGAGCCTCTTTGACGACGACGACGACGAGTTCCCGTGTATGGACTTGTTCAAGGGCTTCTTCGAGGCCGTGCGGGCGTCCGCAGCGCACGAGGAGCTCGCGATCCCCAGCGGCGTCGCTGATGCCGTCGCGCCGCTCACGGGCGAGTGGCGGCTCGTCCAGGCGTCGACGGACAAGGTGGCGGTGTCGGCACCGTCGTCTGTGGCCGCGTTCGCCCCGACGTCGTGGCTGCAGCACCAAGTGAAGATGTTCCTGGCCCAGTCGTGCCGCATCATCGAGACCGCGGCGAGCGTGACCGTGACGCTGCCCAACAGCCTCGTGGCGAGCGCGAGCCCGTTCACGGCCGTGCTCGACCACCACGAGCCGCTCCTGGCCGTGCCGACAGACCACTTCCCATTCGCGGCGACGCGCCAGAACCTGCTGCTCGCGTACCGCGCGTGGCGAGACAGCACGAGCACGGTCGTGCTGCAATACATGGCGTGGCCTCGCGAGTCGGACTGCCCGCTGGTGGCGACGGACGCGTCCTCCTCCACGAAGACGACACAAAGCGAGCCACAGCAGCACGACCCTGACGGCGCCATAACGGCGCCAAGCAAAGCGAGCCGCCGCCGGCTCCTGCGCACGCGGGTGACGGTCTTCGTGTCGGCGGTCTCCTCGGCGCAGCTGCACGTGCGGCTCGTGGTCGAAGGCAGCGTGACGCAGGACGCCGCGCTGTGCGCTCTGGCCTTGGCGCCGGCCAACGCCACCGACATGGTGGCGTATTTTATGACCCCAGCATCTTGGGAGACGCTCACGCAGGCGACGCTGCAGTACGAGCGCGTGTGAAACCCCCCAGCACGCGACGAGGACGAAAGTGGAACGAAGCGTGAGAGACAAGGAACGGTGTGCAGTACGTTCCGTGATGAAAGTACCGGTAGTATGCGTAGTAGGGAGTATGCGCGACGAGATCTCGCCCCCATTGGAAAAGTTGTTTAAAGGTGTGACACAAATATGAAGCATACACACAAATTCCGTACCACGACGACATCGTACGCACTACGAAGTACTAGTTCGTACCAGTGCAGCAGCAACCGAAGATGTGGCCATAGTGGCCGTCGGCCCCACGTGCCAGCATCCCGTCCACTGGCAGCGTGGACGCGCCGACGGCCACGCATACATACACACACACCACCCACTGCGCGACGCTCAACAGCGAGCAGTTGAGCCAGCCGCCGAGCGTGTGGGCGACCACCACTTGGGGCGCCGGCGAGCCGAACAGCAGCATCCACATGAGCGAGGAGAACACGACCGTCGAGAGTACCGACGCGTTTGAGATCGCCACCGCCGTCTGGCCAGCGACCAGCATTGGGGACGTGATGCCCACCGCCTTCGAGTGGGTCAAGTCGTTCTCCAAGGCTTGGGCGTGCAGTTCGCCGCGCGGCCGGAGCCGCTGGCTGGGACTCGGCACCGATGGGCTCATCGCCGACAAGCAAGGGGAGCAGCAGAACCGAGAGCTCGTCGATCGACTGCACGGCGATCGAGAGAATAGATCGCCGGCCTTGAAGTGCTGCTGCTCCCGAAGAATGCGATGACGTCTTGGAGGACGCGGCGAGAACTCGCAAGACTGACGAACTGCCGGAGCACGAGTACCAAGCTCATCCAGAGCAGCTGCAGGGCCGACAGGGGAGACCGTCAGTAGGAGTTGGAGATGCTGCTTGGGCCACGTCTTCACCTGCGCGCCCCCACACAATTGGCAACGAGAACGCTTCCAGATCGCCGTCGCGCACCACCACGTTGGACGCGTCGGAGCTGCTCGTCCCCTACTCCAACGTTTTCTTTGGTGATGCATTCTGGGCGAGTCACAAAATGCGACCTCCAAATTGGGATTGGGATGGAGAGTCCCAATTACCACAAGTGTGACGCGACTCGGCGCAGGCCCGCGTCCACCGGCAGCGAGGACGCGCGCCCACGAGGAAGCTCGCGCCGAACTGCGCGACGCTGAGCGCCTCGCAGTTGAAGCCGTTGCCCGGAGAACTGGACGATACAGATCTGGAGCACGCCCGTGGCGATCCAGCCCGCGAAGAAGTCGCGCCACTCGCTGTGGAGCAGCGTGCGCAGCGTCGCTGCGCCCGACAGTTTGGGCAGCAGCAGCAAAAAGAGCTGCTTCCACATGAACGTGTTGAAGATGATCGTAACGTGGACACTGATGGGGGTGTGCGGCGCGACGCCCGACGTGGTGATGTCGTAGATGTCGACCGGGGACGCCATGGCGTCAAGTCGACGTTGAGTGCGTTGAATGAGCGGAGTTCGGCCAGAGGGGACGCGGAGCAGCTTCTCTCCCCAGAGGAAGAGCGCGCTCAGTACCACGAGCTGGTGGACGACATGTCCAGCAACGCTAAACAGCACCCAACGGGGCAGCAGCGGCTCGCCGATGCGTTTTGGCGGTCTCGTCATCGACTCTTCGCCGGTCTTGAGGCGAGAACTGTGGCCAAGTCCGAAGGCCGCGACGAGATCCATGCACAACTTGGTCCACAGAATCTGGCTCCCGTCGAGCGGGGTCTGCGTGTCCGAAACGAAGCACCCGAACGTGATCAGTACGGTCACGAACAGCACGACTATGAGCTGCGGCAAGAGTTCGCTGATCATCGACTGCAAGACGCGGCCCCACGCCACGACCTCGACCAGCGAATTGAGGTAGTCGTCGAGAAGCACCAGAGGCTCGCTTTCACACCTCCGTGCCCGACTCACCCAGCGTGATACCCAGATCGCTGAGCTTCACGGCAGCGGCGTCGTTGGTTCCGTCACCCGTGACTGCGACGCACTCGCGGCCTAATGTCTGGAGCGCCTCGACGAGCAAGTACTTGTCGGCGGGCGTAGCCCGCGCGAGCACACGGAGATGGGGCCACCCACGGTCGAACGCGTCGAGCATGAGGTTGCCATGCGCGTCGGTCACGAGTTCTCGGAAGACGATGGCATTTATGGCGACGAAGCCGTCCTCGTAGGCGTCGATACCGCTCACAGGAGTACGCAGGATGCAGCACTGGCGAGTGACGGAGACTGCGGTCGAGAGATGGTCACCGGTCACCATACACACAGTCACGCCTGCGTCTTGCAGCACCTGGATCGCCAGCGGAGCCTCCGGGCGAATCGGGTCTTCGAGCGCGACGACTGCGAGGAAAACGAGCTCGCTTTCGAGAGACTCGGCGGTCAGTTGCTGGCTCGCTTTCTCATCAGCGGCAGCCACGCGGCGGTAGGCAAAGCACAGCACTCTACACCCCAGCGCAGCCTCTCGATTGACGACGCCCGCCAGAATGGCCTCTCGCTGCGGTGTGTCGAGGGGAAACGCGCGGCCATCGGGCATTCGCATCCACGTACATTGAGAGAGGACGACTTCTGCCGCCCCCTGGGTGAGCACCTCGTACTCGCCGCGCACCTGTGGGTCTGGCACCATCGTCGACTTGCACTTGCGCTCGTTCGTGAACGACAGCACGCGCGTCTTGGTCGTGGACTCGCACTGCACGGCGAGCTCGCTCTGTCGCGCAAACGCCGCCAGTGCTGCCTCGGTCGGGTCCGTGGTCTTAATGCTCATCAAGGGATCAAATCGACGACGATATCATGATCTGGAGAAAGCGGCTCCCACTGATGCTGATGGACGGCCGCTCCGTCCGCATCGACGGCGCTGCGGCTCGTGAAATCGCCTCCCATCCATACGCTTTTGACGGCGCATGCGGCACTTGGTGAGCGTCCCCGTCTTGTCCGTGCAGAGCACCGTCACGCTGCCGGCCGTGGCGACCGAGATCTGCTTGCGCAGGCACCGGGACGCGACGCCGAGCGTCATGATCCACACGACGAGATCCCAGCGGTCCACGCGCTGCCACGTGCCGTCGCGCAGCACGCTGGCCGGAACGTTCTCGAGCACCACGAAGCGCTCGCGCTGCTGGGTCTCCGCCTACCGCTCCATGCGGAACTTGATCGCCGTGAGCACGACCGCGAGCGTGAGCACACACACACGCACTCGCCCGAGTTGACAACCCCGTCGAGCGAGTTGACCACGAGCTGGATGCTCAGCACAAACATGGCAAACGTCGGCGCGTCGCCGCGGCACAGCGCGAGTGCGAGCGGAGCGTCGAGCGTCGAGCGTCGTCGCGTCCACGCCGCGCGACAAGTCCACGCATAGCGCACGCTCCAGACCGCGGATGCCGCCCAGCGACACCTCGGGCGATACCTCTGTGTCTCCGCCATTCGACACTGCGGCATCAGCTGCGCGAGCTGCTGCGGTGAGTGCGAGAAAGCGGCCGCGGAAACGCCGCCATCGCCATTACGATCGATGACGATGCCGAGATCGAGATGCCGCAGCATATTATACTATTAATACAATACCACCAACAGAACGACCGTGCGAGGTGTTGTCGGCGGAATGAATGTTCCGTTGGGAAATCCAGTTTGGTTCTGTTGGCTTCTGTAATGATCTCGTTGGGTCGCCCACGCTGGATCCCCATCCACAAAGACAGCGGCTGCTTTATGCTTGCGTTGGACTCATTTCGCCAACAAAAAACGCTCCAAACCGCCAACACACTTGGGTGACTAGTCGTCACTGACAACCATGAGGCACGCTTTACCAGAATCAGACCAGAGTCGACTGGGTGCAGCTCTTGTATTGGTTGTGTGCTACTATAGAGAGAGATTCATCTGAGTCCATTCGCCTCCAGCCAGTTGAGCTCTTGACGAAAGCAAGCAGGAAGAAGACGGCAGCATGGGCCGCGTCGCATCGAAGCGGAAGCTCAAGCAGTGCGACCCGTTCTTCAAGGGCTCGCGCACTAACGGCAAGAAGGCGAAGGCGTACGATCTGCCGCCGGTGGAGTCCAAGCGTTCGAAGAAGCGCAAGCGCCAGGCGCTCGACGAGAAGTCGATCGAGCAGTTTGTGCTGCGCACGTCCGCGATCAACGCCGATGGCACGAGCGCCAACGAGAAGAAGAGCAAGACGCTGAAACTGGACGCGGTCGGCACGATTCGCGAAGGAGAGAGCATGAAGGAATTCAACAAGCGAATCAACACGGAGGTGAAGCGCGTGATCTACGAGGAGTCCAAGAAGACGCGCCGCAAGTCGGAGAAGCGCAAGGAGTACGCACAGAGGCGATCATATATTTGTGTCTGCTGCCGATTGCCGCGGTCGCTAACGTTAGGTTGGTGGGTTGTTGGTGCTGTTCAGGTTCGTCAACAAGAAGAAAGAGAAGGAAAAGCAGAAGAAGATGACCGACCAAGAGCGCTACGAGGCGCAGTACCAGGCGACGGGCGTGATGAAGAAGGACACGTTCGATGGCGTGGAGACCGTGCGCTTTGGCGACCGTGTCGACGCGCCACCCGTGCTTCCGAAGCTGAAGGGTATTTTCTTGAAGCGAGCGAAGGCCAACGAGGCGAAGGGCGCGGGCGCCAAGAAGAAGGCGAAGAATTAGAGGACACTTTCGTGCACACTACGCCACTGTAGACTCGCGAATTGCATTGTAACCGAATCCATTCCTGCGTGTTGAGAAGAAAGCGTTCTCTTTCATTCATCTAGTCGGCGTTCTTCTCGCCAAGAAGCGTAGATCGTTGCCGAGGGTCTTTCCGCAAGTCGAACGCGCTCAGGTGCTTCCGGCGTTCTCTCTGCAGCAACGTAAACGCACCCGCGAGCAGGCCAGCCATAATGATCTGTGACGCAGTGCAAAATTATCGTGAGAAGGACGCGGCGTGCAGCTTCACTCAACGGCGCAGAACGTAATACCTCAAATGTGATCACGCGTAGCACCGGATGGGCCTTCTCGACGGGCGTACACGTCGTGAAACGCTGCTCCTTCACCGTGTTCGCCGCGTTTGCATCAATAGAGTCCGCCTTGAAGCAACTCAGCTCCTGGCGGTGGCCACTTTCGCGGCAGTACACCTCGTCCTAATTCAAAATCAACGAACCCCTCAATGTTAGATCTCTGGTCTCCGCCGCCCGTGTTTCAGTCATGGCAACACATCGCTCACCTTTTCGCTCGCTGGACACACGTGGCAATCTCCGATGAGGTCACAGTACAACCCAGTGACGGGGTCGTACACGCGGTGCTTAGCGCGGTTCGCGTCGTTCTTCGTGTCGGCTGGTGCTGCATCGACCGCGGCCGCGACTGTCGGTCTGTCTGCCGTGGCCTGCTCGCGCAGCGACCTCAAGTGCACTTCCGATAGTTCTGTAGCAGCAGCTGCAGCTTGTGCTGCGGGGGAGACGATGGCGGTCGCACAGAAGCACAGCGCGAGCAGCAACGCCGCCACAGATTTCATCTTCACTTCGTGTCGTGAGGTTTTGTCTTCCGTGGCGAAGGGGTCCAGAAACGTTGTGCTATTTACGAAAGGTTAAGCGAATTTGGTTTCATAATAGATATTGCTTGATTTATCATGACTATAAATGTCGTTCAAAATGCTATGGGATACATTTGCGTAATTTAGAGGACTTGCATTTATCCGCTGAAATCCTGTGCTGCCATTCCAAGACACCGAGTTAAAATGGCGGGCGTGGTGCTGGCGACCGCGGGTTATGACCACACGATCCGCTTCTGGGAGGCCGCTTCAGGCACGTGCAATCGCACGGTCAAGTACGCCGACTCGGTACGCTTCGCGTACCCCTGTGAGGGTCTTGTAGTTAATATACGCGCCGTTGTTTTCACCGACCTTACTCCGTGTTTGCGTGGCTTCATCAGCAAGTCAACTGCCTCCAGATCACGCCGGACAAGAAGTACATCGCAGCCGCGGGCAACCCGCACATCCGGCTCTTCGAGATCAACAGCAACAATCCGAACCACGTGACGAGCTACGACGGCCACGCGAGCAACGTGACCTCGGTGGGCTTCCAGAAGCACGGCAAGTGGATGTTCTCGTGCTCGGACGACGGCACGGTCAAGATCTGGGACTTGCGCGCGCCAGGGTGCCAGCGCAACTACGACATCGGTGTGCCGCTCAATTCGGTGGTCTTGCATCCGAACCAGGCGGAGCTGATCGTGGCCGACCAGAATGGGGGCGTGCGCATTTACGACCTCACAGCCAACGCCATGTCCACGAAGCTCACGCCCGACGGGGAGAAAGGGATCCGGTCCGTGGACATCGTACGCGATGGCAGCGCGCTCGTTGCTGCGAATAACCAGGGCAAAGTGTTCTTCTACAAGCCCAAGCCGGCGGAGGGATACGAGTTGCACCACACACTCAAGGCCCACGACGCGTACATCCTCAAGACCAAGGTCTCGGCGAACGGCAAGTACCTCGCTACTTGTTCGTCTGACAAGACAGCCAAGATCTGGAGCCTGGAGGACAAGAGCAAATACTCGCTCGTGCACACGCTGCAGGGCCACCAGCGATGGGTGTGGGACTGTGCGTTTTCGGCCGTCTCGTCGTATTTGGTCACGTGCTCGTCCGACCAAACGGCGCGTTTGTGGGATCTGAGCCAAGGCGAAGCCATCCGCCACTACAACGGCCACCACAAGGCCGTCATCTGCGTCGCTCTCAACGATTCCGTCGTTGAGCAATGAGCCTTAACAGTCGCGATGTGGTGACCAGGTTGCCAAGACGATACGTTGTCCCTTGTTATGCGGGAAGCAATGAAGGAGACGATGGAGTGGCCCATGCAAACATATTGATAACATGCAGATACAGTAATGATGCTTTATGTGAACGTCTTCTTGGTCATAATCGCGTAGAATTCCTCGGGACTAATCTCACCGTCCTGGTCCGTGTCGGCGCGCTCAATCATCTCGAGCAACTCGGCGTCGGTCATGGTCTCGCCGAGCTCCTTCGCCACGCGCTTCAGATTGCGCAACGAGATCTTGCCCGACTGGTCGTCGTCGAAGAGGTTGAACACCTTCTGAATGTCTTCTTTCGAGTCTTTGTCCGACTGCAAAACAACCAACGCGTCAATGCCCACTCCACTAGATCCACGTTTCTTCGTCACGCACAGCGACGCACCATTTTGGCCGTCATCATATCCAGGAACTCCTCAAAGTCGATGCTGCCCGATCCGTCCTTGTCGATGTCGCCGATCATCTGGTAGATCGTCTGGTTCTTGGCCTCGAAGCCGAGCGACTGCATCGCTGCCTTGAGCTCCTTCGGGTCGATCGTTCCGCTGCCGTCCGTGTCGAACAGGTTGAACGCCTCGCGGATCTCCTCGATCTCCTCCTCGCTCAGCCCAGGACGCTCGTACGTCTTGGCGTTGCGCTTCTGTGAGATACGACGCGCCATTCTCCTGCTTTATCTATCTGGAGTCGATTCAGATGCAGGGTGACTCTTCAAATGCGGAGCGGCGTTCTCGAAGGCCGAGTCCCCAATTGCACGCGCCCGGAAGCTGTCGCTTGGGCGGAGCTACTCCCCTTTCGATGGAAATGCTCCAAGTCCGTTACAACAGGAAACTGCTGACACCCTAATTGACCATCCGATTTAGGTCTACCACTTGGGAATAGGAAGGTCCAATTGGAGCGATCCTAATTTAGGATGCCGGACCGGCATTCTTTGTGATGCAGAACTTGACGCAGCTGGCCGGGTTCTCCGGGCCTTTCGTCGATTGAGGAATGGGAGAGCTCGAGCAGGGAGGTTGGCTCAGTACACACACTGCTTGAATATTCACAGCTATAGTTCGGGATGGCGTCGCGCCTGCTTTGCGCATTCCATGCCTTGCAATCTGGATACAGAAGCTTCCGGATACCGGTACTGGTGCACCGCGCGGAGGTTTGAACATTTATTTGTTCGTTAGATCAGTATGTCTAGTTTCTCGCTGATTCAATCAGTATCAGAGTGATGGTCCACGGGGGGATGTTGTCTTGCTTTTTTTTGCTTTTCTTCGTTGGTTCGAGTATTTTACGCGATAGCTTTCGGTCGATTACCAAAGATTAGGTTATAAATGTCTCCACCGTGGGAAAGCTGAGTGTCTCTCGTTTCCTGAATTTCCACAAGTCAGGAACGAAAACCCACTAAGAGAGAGAGAGAGAGAGAGAGAGGAGCGAGAAGCAAGTGGAAGAAAGCGAGACGGCCGGCCGTCCGACCATTCTCGACGCGCCATTTGGACACCAGCAACCAGTCGCGTCTCTGCGTGAAGCGACCCCGCATCAAGTAGTGTCCAGTCTCCGTCGGTGCGTTTACGCGCTGAGAGAGCGAAGGAAAGAGCAGCGCGAGTCTCCAGCGTGTGGGTTGGCGGGTGGACCAAGCCGACGGCGGGTCTGCGTCCCTAAATCCAAGCGGCGGGTTCGGATTGTTTCCATCTCGATCAGTCGGCGCATCATCGGCCCGTCCCTCGTTTTGGGGTGGTCTGTCTCCTGGGGAAGACTCGCCATTCCGCATCTTTCCGACTGGGTGGGAGTGAACCAGGGACGAGGGGGAGGGAAGGGAGGATTTCCCGCGAAGAGAAAGTAAAACGCGCATACAACAAAGAAGGAAACGAACTCAAGACGATGAATGCCAGTGGAGCGAGCTCCGCGCAGCTCAGCTCCAAGATGATGAAGGCGCAGGTGTATTTCCAGAAGGTGGTCAAGCAGGAGCTGCAGGTGCTGGTCGCGAGTGGGCTGGACCGCGAGGTCGCGGTCAAGATGCTACTGCGGCGAATCGTCAAGTCGACCTACGAGCCAGAGGAGAGCGACGTCAAGCACGTCATGCGCCAGTTCCAGATGATCCACGACGACGCCGTGCGCGCGCTCATTGTGAAGCAGGTGTGTGGGCGAGAAATCAAATTTACGAGTGGAGGTGCATGGAATACGGGACTGATATCTCGTTGTCTGCCTCTGTAGGAAATTGGAAGATTGAAGGGCCAAGGACTGGACGCCTTTGCGGCTATTGAGTTGCTGACACGGAAAATGCAGGGCATCTCCGTTCCGTCGGATGAGCAAGATGAAGAAAATGTAACCAGCCAGTCCAGTAATGCCGAAATGGCGGATGCCTCGCCCACCGAACCAAGTGAAGTGGCATCGGAACCAACTCCCGCAGAAGCGGATGCAAGTGCATCTGGGAACACGGAGATGCAGGAGATAGCGACCTTAGAAGATGTTGAGACTGCGAAATCGGTCACCAACGATTCCGTCGAACAACCAACTGTGGAGGACGTGAACGTTTCGGAGGAAAAGGTGGTGCCCAACGAAGCAGAAGAGCCCCAGGCAGCGTCCCAAGATGCTCTCTCGGTCTCCTCGTTGTCGCTGTGTGAGCGGATCGATCAGGTTTCCATCTCTGCGTCACCGCCAACTTCAGCGGCTGTCGGCGGTGGTCCTGTGCCACCTGCATCCCCGTCGCTCGCGACGACCCACTCGACCCGACGCAGTGCATTCACATTATTTAGTACCAACTCGAGAAAGCGTCGAGTCGACAGCGGGGCGTCCAGTCCGTTGAGCGAACGGGAGGACACGCCCGCATCACCTCGCAGTGGAGCGTCGGCCTCAACCACACGCCGGCCGTCGTTCTCGATGAGCCGTCCGATGTCACCGACATTCCGATTCCCCAAGAGCAAGAAGCAAAAGATATGGACCGACGATGAGAATAACGAACCGTTCTTTGATCCGATCGCGTTCAAGAACGCGTCGTTACCTCCGCCAGCGTCCCCGACCGCGGTCAGCACGAGCAGCGAGACACCGACATCTTCCAACACAGCGACGCCCACGAAAGTGGGGAAACGTCGACGAGCCGTCCACGGTGCGTCGTCGTCCCCCGAGATCGATGAGATCGACGTCGAAGACCACGTCATCCGCGTCTCGAAGCGCCACAAGCTCTGAAGAATGACCAGCGGAATCGAGGGCTCGAAGAGGCAGACCACCGCGGGTGCTTGGCGCGGGATCGAGTCAAGAAAGAGCATGGAGAACCACCGCTCACGCACGGGGACGTTAGCTTAGCGGCTGGTGGAAATGTAGGCAGTAGGGGGAAAAAAGCATTTTGCGTGTTTGCAATAGAGCGAGCGATCTTCAGTTCAGCGTCTCATCGTTGGGGGTCGGCACTCGGCAAAACTTCGGCACAAACCGAAAACAAATCTCTCTAACATGATACGTATGCGTTCTACACAACTATACGTTTACAGAGGTAACACCCTTCTGGTTCTCGGTAAATACGGTATTTTTCGTCTCGAGGGTGAAGTTCGTTTTTGGTCGCGACCCAACAAAAGAACCGTGTTCTTGGAAGCGGGGAAGAACGCCGCCGCGACGCTCGCTGTGTCTCCTCCTCCTCCTCCTCGTACGACCACCACCACGACCACCGCCGCCACGTCTTCGCGCGCACAGCCGTCGCGTGGCGGAACCGTGGATCTCTGTTTCCACCGCACAACGCGAATTCCGGTTCTCTGCACGACAGCTTGGCCTCCGCCTCTGCTTCCCATCATGTCGGACGACCACGACGACCACGCGGCGCAGCTCTGGCGGGAGCTCGTGGAGAGCTCGGTCGAGTGCGAGCTCTGCAACGAGCCGTACGACGAGAGCGACGCGCACCTGCCGCGGCTGCTCGGCTGCGGCCACACATTCTGCCAGTCGTGCCTCGAGGACTGGTCGGCCGTGGGCATCTCGGCCGGGCTCAACGGGCCCGGCTCGACCGATCCGCACACGGGGCTCGCGCTCGCGAGCATGGAGTGTCCGACGTGCCGCCGCGTCACGCGCTTCAACGCCGTCGAAGGGCCCCGCGCGCTCGCCAAGAACTTTGAGCTGCTGCGCGTGCGCCAGGAGATGGAGAGCCAGACGCAGCACCGGCTGAACCAGCTCAAGCAGGCGTGGACTACGCAGGTGCTTCAGAAGGAGCGCCAGGCGCGCGTGGCCGAGGAGAACGCCATGGTCGCGCAGCGCGAGAGCGTGCAGGCCGCGCAGCACGCCATGTTTCTCGCCAAGCAGGTCGCGATCAACGAGCAGGAAAAGAAAAAGGCCCAGGAGATCGCCGAGGAAGCGAGGCGCCGAGCGCTCGCGGCGTCCCAGCAGGCCGAGGCGCTCCAGGCCGAGACAGAGCTGCTCAAGCAAAGGCTCCAGCACGAGGCGCTGCAGCTCCAGCGCGTCAAAAGAGATGCGTCCAGCAAGGCCGCCGAGGCCGCCGAGCTCCACACGCAGGCCGAGCAGCTCAAGCAGCAGGTCGAGAACGTGCGCGCGCAGCTCTCGCTCCACGCCGGCAAGCACGACCCATCCAAGCTCGTCGTGCTGGTCGTCGAGCCCACGACCGTCGGCTCGTGGCTCATGCCGTACACGCGGTACGCCGTGATCAGCATCGCGCGCAGCGACGGCGCGAACGCGACGCCGCTAGACCCGTACCACGCGGCCAAGACCTGGATTAAGATGCGCCACGTCGCCGAGCCCAGCTCGTCGGTCAAGGTCTACCGCCGGTACAGCGACTTTGTGTGGCTCCACCACGAGCTCCACCGCCGCTTCCCGTTCGAATTCGTGCCCAGCATCCCGGGCAAGCAGCTCTTCTTCCTGAACAAGGACAAGGAGTTTGTCGGCGAGCGCATGCGGTCGTTGCAGGCCTTTCTCCGCGAGATCCTGCGCCACCCCGTGCTCGCGACGACCGAGCAGGTGCGCGCGTTCCTACTGTCGACGACCGAGGAGCTCGAGAACCTGCGCAACGCGTCGCGGCTCAACGACGACGAAGACGACTCGTTCCTCAAGGAGGTCGAGGCCAGCGAGGCCGGCGCCGTTGCGTCATCCTCGTCGTCGAGCGGGTCCAAGTCGCGCAGCGGCAGCGTCCATGGCGGGATGGCGGGCTCGTCGTCATCTCCTCTCTCGAGTCCGGCGCCGCCGCCACCTCCGTCGTCGTCACGCTCCAGTTGGGCCTGGGGGGCCGTGTCGGCACTCACGTCGGGCGCCGCCAAGCTCGTGACGTCGACGGGCAGCGCCCTCACCAGCAGCATCGCCGGCGTCTCGACCGCCGCGGCGCCGTCGTCGACCGATGACGTCACGGAAAAGTCGATCTCGTCGAGCCTGACGATCACCGACGAGGAGACGGACCGCATCTCGACGCCGACGCGCAAGAGCATTGAAAAGCGGCGCAAGTTTATCGAGGTCGCGAGGGCGCACCAGTCGGTCACGCAGAAGGGCGCCCACTTGTCGCGCGTGCAGCGCCAATACTCGCACCACCTGCACCGCCTGTGCGAGCTCATGCACGACATGGACTCGCTCGACCGCGACTACGCCAAACACAAGCGCGAGCGCCACCTGCTCGCCGTGTCCATGATGGACCACAGCAGCACGTACACGGCGCGTCAAGTGGAGGAGGACGCGCGCGCGTGTCTCGAGTCGGAGCGGCCGTTCCAGGAGAAGGCGTCCGAGGTGTTTAGCGCGCTGTCGCTCGCGACGAGCAACGACGCCGAGTGCATGGAGTACGCGCTGCTCGAGATCTCGCGCATGCAGACGCTCCACCTGGGCGCGATCGAAGACTCGTTTGGGCGGCTCCGCACGAAAGAGGACGCGCTCCAGCAGCACGCGATGACCGCCACCGCCACTGGCAGCCGCAGCGGCTCGTTCTCGTCGGCGGCGGCGACGGCCCACCACGCGTCCGCCGAGAATGGCTACGCGTTTGGCTCGCCGCCCATGCTCACGTCGTCGGCGTCGTCGTCGTCGCTGATCATGGCCAAGCAGGAGGAACTGCAGTCGCGGCGCCTCAAGCTCGTCGACAAGGTCGCCCACGTGGACCCCACACGCGCCAAGTTTGTGCTCGAGACGCTCCAGCAGAACGCCAAGGAGATGCACACGCTCGCGGTCGCCAAGCGCAAGCTCCACGAGTCGAGTTACCAGCAACTGCTGGCTGCGTGCCGCTCAGTATGAAGGCGAGGAATGAGAAGTGGAGGGGGAAGACGAGGAGGAAGAGACGAGGGTTGGATATGAATATGAGTATTGCGTTGCCAGTCACACGCCCTTGCTTCTCCACGACTATCTCTTCTTCGTAGACGGCAAGTACGCAGTGTATGACGGCGCCGCCTTCTCGTAGTACGTCTTCATGGACGGCAGATCGAAAGAGGCGGGCACGGGTTTCTCGGCGGGCCGGTGGACGGGTGTGGCGTCGTGCGAGAGGACGCGTTCTTCCTCTCGAGGCTTCGTCTCCGCGTTCCCCTTGGCGGCCACCGGCTTCACGGGCGACGGCACGACCGCCATCGCCGCGACGAGCGACTGGAATGCGTCAAACTCCTGCTCGCACGTCTGCACGAGCGCCTTGTATTCGCCGATGGGGCACAGCGTCTTGGCCTTGCGGAAGGCGTCCGCCAAGTGGAACGCCAGCGTCTCGCCCTCGGTCACGAGCCGCGTCGCGGTGCCGGCGTCCCCTCCTCCTCCTCTTCCTCCTCCGCTGCCGTCCTCCGTGAAGCACTTCATCCACGCGAGCTTGGTCTGCAGCAGCAGTCCGTCGAGCCGCTGCTGCAGCCGCGCGAGCTGCTCCTTGAGTTCGTGGCGCGTCTCGATCGTGAAGTAGTGGGCCGCGTCGTCGTCCCCACGCGAGGACGACGCCGCCGCCGCCGTTGCCGTCGTCGTGGGTGGCGTCGCAGACGCGACAGCCGACAGAGGATCAGAGGATGAAAGCGATGAGGACGATGAGGCGCGGCCAGTGGCGAAGGACCCTTCTTTGACGAGCGTGCTGCGCCGTGACCGCACGCGCGAGAGCTTCTCGGCCATGGTCAGCGGTCTTTTCTCGGTCGTGTCGGCCTCCGCAGGCGGTGGCTCTTCTCCGCTTGAGCACACCGCGCGAAGCTTCTTGATGGCTTCTAGTGCAGAGCCCGCGGGTGCCGCCGCACTGGAAGCTGCAACCACTTGGGCAGCCGCGTGTACAACCGCGATGAACGCCTCGCCGTCGGACGCTGCGAGGACAACTCGGTCGTTCTCCCAGTCACGAGAGACCCACGCGTCCACGCAGGAAGAGAGCCTATCCCCACTGGAGGTAGATGAGAGTGTCTGCCCGAGAGCGTTAGCGAGGCGTCGGTAGAAGCGGGCGTACTCGGCCCTGCCGTCGTCCGCAGCGCGGAGGTGGAGCTGCCCCAAGGGTCTCGTTCTCCACCATTCCTGCAGCTCTCGCCGCGCCGACTCGTCGATGTCGTTGCCATCTACAGTGACCTGCGTATCTAGCGGCGTATCCTTCTCCACAGAGCGCAGGAGGCTCGCAAATGGACGCCGAACGCCCTCGCGGAGGTCTTCCATTTCGCCCATTTCCCCTCATGTGTGTCCGCCGCACCGTTTCATGATCGGCTCGGTCCAAAGTGATCTCGGGCAAATTCCTCCTAAATCCCCTTCACCGAGCCGGTTTTAGCAGAAACTACTCCAACGAGCGGGCGGGAAATCGGCGAAAACACGGGCGATGGCGAAAGCGGCGGGGAAAACGGGCGCCGCCGCGGGCAAAGCGCGCGCCGCGGCGAAGCCCCAGGCGTCTCCGGTGCGCAAGGGAGGTGCGCAGGCCACCGCGAAAGCTTCCGGGAAGGCGTCCCTCAAAGTCGCGGTGCCGAACGAGTCCGTGGTCGCCGAGAACGGTGCGCCGACGCAACCGACGGGCGACCCCGACGAGCAGCCCGACGAGAAAGAGCTTCTCGCCGATGTGTCGTCCATTATCGAGCCGATCATGCGGCTCAGCGGGCATAGCGATAACGGTGGCCAGTCGGGAGCGACGCCCGCCGTCTCACAGCCGCAGAACCTGAGCGCAGCAGCGACCTCGGCGGCGGCGACACCAATGGCAACACCGACGCCAACGCCAACGTCGTCCGCGGCCGAGTCGGCGATGCACGCGGCCCAGCTCATGGCGCGGCAGCACGCCGAGTACCAGCGCTCGGTGGAGCTCGTGCGCCAGCAGCTCGCGCAGCGCCACATGCAGCAAATGCAGCAAACGCAGCAGCAACATCTCCAGCTCCAGCAGCAGCAACTGCAGCAACTGTACCAGCAGAACGCCAGCGCCGCGGTGGCAGCGACAACACCGACGGGGATGGCGCCCAGCGGCGTGAACGTGATGCACCACATCCAGCAGAAGCTCCACGAGCGGATCCAGCACAAGCACCACCAGCAGCTGTACGACCAGATCCGCCACCAGGCGGCCACGGCCGTCGCAGGGGACAGCGCCGCGCAACAGCAGCAGCAGCAACAGCAATTGCAGATGCAGCAGTACCACTCGATGATCCGCGAGTTGGAGTTGCAGGCCAAGGCCGCGGCGGCGGCGGCCGTGGGTTCGCCCAGCGCGGCGCTCGCGCAGGAAGAACTGGAGCGAGCCAGGCAAGAACGGCTCCAGCGGCTCCACCAGATCCAGCTCCAGAAGCTGCAGCAGCAGCAGCAGCTGCACGCCCACCACGCCGCGGCGCTGCGCGTCACGCTCACGGGCGTGCCGCCGCCGCTCACGCCGGAACAGATCGCCGCGCAGCAGAAGCAGCGCGTGCAACTCCAATTTGAGCACGACCGCCTGCGTCTCCAGCAGCAACAGCAACAGCAGCAGCAAACGCAGCAGACCCAGGCAGAGACGGCTACCTTGTCCACGCAAGAGACCCTGCCGCCAAAGCAGCAAGCCCTCAAGCCGGCCTTGGCCAAGGCGACCTCGAAGAAGCGCCAAGCCGACGAGACCAAGGCGGCCAAGACACCACCTCCAGCCACGACGACGTCTTCCGCGGAAGGAACGGCAACGGGCACAACATTTTCTGGCTCTACGTCGGTGGCGCCCCACGCTCCTCCGCCCAAGAAGAAACGCAAGACGCCCGCCGAGAGCCAGATGGAGGCGCTCGTGCGCGTGCTGTGCCGCCTCCACCTGTCCAAGAACGAGAGCGAGATGCGCGCGCAGCTCGAAAAGCTCGCTGTGTGGGTCGGCAAGAGCGTCGACGTGTGTCTGCTGCGGTTCGCGCTGCGCGACTTTGTCGAGATTTTTGGTGTCAAGCAAAAGCAGTTTGAGAAAGGCGTAGCGTGGCTGCCGGACTTGATGCCTAAGTGTACATACCTCCACGACAAACTGCGCCACTCGATCACAGCGCTCGATTCCATCGCCATCAAGACAACGAAGCCAACAAGTGCGCCACCTGCGCCCCCGCCAGCGCAGCCACCAGCTAGTCAGCCAACGCCAGTCGATGCCTCGGGTGAGGCGCCGTCAGCGCCGTCAGCACCTGCTGCAAGTGCCCCACCGACAACGGCTCCGCCAGCGACGACACCAACGCTGGCTACCAAGCCTGTGACCAACGCGGACGCGATCACGTTGGCTGCTCGCGAGCACGCATATGCTGCGCTGAAGGAGCAGATGATGGCGAACCTGCTGCAGCCAAAGCCTCGTGCGCAGTCTGCGAAGGCTGCTGCTGCCGCCGCCTCGGCTGCCTCCATCACCCCCGCGACGTCGGCCACTGCATCCGCTGTTTCTGCTTCTGCCACATGCACTGGGACCACATCGACCGCAGCCACCGCCGTTGGTGAGCCGTCGTCCACAGACAGCAAGCCCGTGCCGAAGAAGAAGAAGAAGGATCTGTCGATTGAAGTGGATGGTGCAACGACAACATCTGCACTGGCGACAAAAACACCATCGGCGCAAAGTCGTGCGAATGTCCCCACAGGGCCGGCGCCGCTTGCCTCGCCCACGAATGCCACAAAGTCGACGCCGCCGAAACCAGCACCGCCGCCGGCGCCCGTGAGCACGACCATTTCACCTCGAGTCGCGCAGCAATTGTTCGACATCGATCTCGCGCCGCGCAGTTGTGCGGTCGCGACTGACGAAGGCGAAGAGCGGTTCTACTTTCCAGCCAAGCCGATCCACAACATCATGCGGCAGATTCTTCCAGGCGGAGGGCCCCCGACCGTGCGGAAGCGGCGAAGAAAGCGACGCACCGCCGCCAGCGCCGAGAATGAGGGTGAGGCACAGGCAGACGCGGCAGGCAAGAAGAAGAACAACGAGGACGACGAAGACGAGGACGACGGAGATGATGGAGAGGACGGAGAGGGAGACGGCAAGGGCGACGACGAAGAAGGCGATGACGAGGACGAGACGAAGCGCGACCCCGAGAGCGACCCGAAAAATGAAGTTGCCGTCGCTGAGCCCACCGGTGCGTCCTCCACGTCCGCGTCGCTGCTGCATCAGTCTTCGGTCAAGATCGACGACGATGCCGTCACGTTCATGCAGGAGTGTGTGACCGAGTTTCTATTGTTCTTCACGAGTGAAGCGCGCGACCAGGCCGTGTACGAGAAGAAGAAAGGCTCGATCACGGGCATGAACTTGGTCCACGCGATGGAGAATTTGGGGTTCACGCCGTACGCCAAGGTGTTGGGCAACTACAACGACAAGGTACGCAAGGTCCAGGACGAACAGGCCCACCAGAAGCAGGAGCGCAAGAACCAGGCCAAGGCGCGGCGGCTCCAGGAGGAACAGGCGAGACAGACGGCCGTAGCCGCCGCGGCGGCGGCGGCGGAAGTGGCGGTGAAGCGAGAAGCTCTGGACGTGGCGAGCGAGCCTGCTGCGGATACGGCGGACGAGCCCATGCCGCTGGAAGCTGCCGCCGAGACGCCTCCCGCTGCTGCTGCTTCCGTCGTCGCGGTTGCCCCACCGGTTGAGCTCGTGAGTGGGAGGTAAATGTAGCCATATCGAACAAGAGAGAGAAAATCGGTATAATACCAGTAGTATCGAATATGGGAGACATTTGAGTGTGGAATCTTGCGACATGTGTCGCTCGTCTTTGTAGAGTGGGGTTCAGTCCGATCCGATTGGTTAGTTGACGCAGTATTTCAGCGAATCAACGCAAATGTCGCACGCAAAAAACAAGACCATCATTCTGTTTGCCCTCTTTGTTCCCGGTTCTTCCTTGACAAACAACAACACCAAGAAGCGTTCGCGAGCTGAGCGGAACACGCACAGAACATCAATTCCGCACCGCTGGAACAAAGTCTCGAGAGCAGTGCTGCTGCCGAAGAAAACAACCAACAACACGACAGTCGTTCGATTCGAACCGCCAACAACTCCCACCTTCGCGACCATGGACCAGGACCCGCCGAAGCCAGGCAAGGGCGTGGAAATGGGCGTGCCCGTCGACAAGATGCCGTACGCGGACGCGCCCATGGGCGTCCCCGTCGCGGCCCCGCACGCCGCCGGGTACCCGCCGCCGGGCGGCCACCCTCCCCCGTACTACGCGCCGCCCCCGCCGCCGTACGGCCAGCCGCAGCCGTACGGCCAGCCGGCGCAAGTCGACGCCTACGGCCGCCCGGTCGTGAACGCCGTGCCCATGCAGCCCGTCGTGGTCTCGAACAACGCCAACATCCAGCGCGACGCGCAGGGCAACGCGCTCTGCCGCAAGTGCGGCGCGCCGTACCCGCTGCCCGCCGGGTGTACGAGCTGGCGGTACGTTTTGTTGTTGTTGTGTTCCTTCCGTTTCTCCGCCATGCAGTGCGCGTGGACGTGGGCGCTGTTCGAACTGACGCTGTGTCTCTGTGGGCGACTCTGCAGCTGCCGGACGTGCCACGAGCTCAACAACGCGAGTATTTACGGAGACGAGTGCTGCACGATCCTCTAGTCGCACTCGCGTGTCGCTGTATACGACTCGACAACGCGACGCCTGCATGTGATTTACTTAACCTCATTCCCAAAGTGAAAACCTCCCCCACCACCTTCGTTTCTCTGTCCTCTCTCTGTGCCACGGGAAGCCCAGTCTAGTTGAGCGGGTCGGCCACGCCGTCCTTCGAGTACTCGCGCAGGATCGCGGGGATGGACGTGGGCGGGATCATGCCGAGCTCGGTCACGACCATCGACACGTTCTCGATGGGCGTCACGTCGTACACGAGGTTGAGCAGCTTGAGGTTGGCGATGTCTCGCCAGTCCGAGAGCACGTGCGGGCCGCGGCCGTGGGCAAAGTGCGACTTCTCGGTCGCGAACGACGAGATGAGCTCGTCCGGGTCGCGCAGCTCGTTGTGCGTGATCGCGTCGAGCTGCACGCGGTCGGAAAACTTGTACGTCTCGCAGCAAAAGAGCACGGGCACGTTGGCCTCGCGCGCCGTCATGGCCACGAGCGCCGTGCCGACGCGGCCCACGGCCGTGCCGTTGCTCATGAACGCCGACGCGCCGAGCAGCACCTTGGTCACGTCGCGCATGATGTACGACAGCGCGTTGATCTGGATGTACGTGCACTGGATGCCGAGCCCGGCGAGCGTCTTGACCATCTTCTTGCCCTCATAGTGCGGCCGCGAGTCCACGACGACGACGCGGAAATGGACGCCCTTGCGCTGCTCGTGGGTCTCCTTGAGCACCATCTCGACGACGTTGGACCGCGCGTACGTGAGGATCACGTCGCCATCCGAGATCTTGGACTGCGCGATCTTGGACACGGCCTTCATGGCCAGCAAGATGCGGCTCTGGATGTAGTCGTCGATCTCCTCGAGGATCTCGCGCTTGGCCTCGGCCTCGCTCAGCTCGGGCGAGACCGTGCCGATGATGTTGCGCAGCCGGCGGATCGCGTTGCCCATGCTGATGCAGTGCGGGCGGCAGTCGATCAGGTACTGGATGAGCGGCTTGAGCGACTTGTCCAGGTCGCGGCTGAGCATCTTGTTGGGCGGCGTGGCGTAGTCCGCGATGACCTGCTTGAACGCCGTGAGCATCGCGACGCTGCGCGCGTTGCCGCCCGAGATTTTGCCCTCGGCGAACTTGAGCCCGAGCGAGAGCACGGCCGCGTGGATCTCCTTGTTCGAGAAGCCCACGTTCAGCGACAGCGAGCTCTCGCGCTCGTACTGCGGCAAGTGGGAAAACCACGAAACCTGCTTCTGCGCCTGCGTGCGCACGACCACGACGCCCTTCGAGTGCTTGGCCATGCGCTTGGCGTCGTCATACTGGAGCCGCACGCCGCTCGCGCTGGGCGCCGTCTCGCCCTTCTTCGCGCCCTTGGCACCGACAACCGCCGCGACCGCGGGCCCCACGGACGCGCCGACGACCGCTGCGACGGGCACGCCCGTCTCCTTGGACACGCGCTGCGCCTCCTGCAGCGCGCGGCGCTCCTGCTTGCTCATCTTCTCACGCTTGGACGCTCCGCCGGCCTTGGCGAACGCCTCCATCGCTGGGGGACACGACCACAGCGTCAGCTCCACTCGGTCGACAACGCAGCATTGCCATCAGAGATCAACCCACCCAGCTTCTTGCGCTCGGCCTTGCTGAGCTGCTTCTTATCCGTAGCTTCATTAGCTGCAGCCGCGCCATCCGTGGAGGCCGCGGCCGACGGACCGAGACTCAGATCCTCCATGTTGGCCGCCGCGGCGTCCGTGGCCATCGTCGGCGACGGTGACCAGCCTTCGAGCTGGCTCCTGCAGATAGGAAATGGCACAATCAGGTCAGTACACCATGGGGG
>JAADVV010000172.1:0-23485 GCA_023335905.1 Pythium pyrilobum | reverse complement strand
CGTCTCTCTCTCTCTCTCTCTCTCTCTCTCTCCTCTTCCGCTCTGGCGCAGCAGTTCGTGTCACTCCAGCAGAGGCGGCTCGTCAAGGTCCAGCACGAGCGCGCCGTCGCCGCAGAACTTGTTCTCCTTCCAGTTGCCTTCGTAGAACGTGCCGTCCGGGAACGCGTACTTGCCGACGCCGTGGCACTTGTCGTCCTTCCACTCGCCGTCATACTGCGCGCCGTTCGCGTAGCGGCACGCGCCGCGCCCGCAGCGCACGCCGCCGACCCACTTGCCGTCGTACTGGTCGCGCGATCGTGCGTACGCGCACCAGCCAAAGCCGTTGCGCTTGCCGTTCTTCCAGTCGCCCGTGTAGGTCGTGCCGTCGAAGAGCGTCGAGACGCCGTGGCCACTGCGCCTGCCGAGTAGCCAGCCTCCGACGTACGTCTCTCGCGCATGCCTGCTCTCGCCCTCGCCGTGGGGCAACCCATTCACTATCTGTCCCGTGTACGTGCACACGCCGCTGCCGTCGTCGTAGTTATCGATGCGGCAGCTCTGGCAAACCAAGTCGCCGTTCTCCCACGTCCCTTCGAGCTTGGAGCCGTCCGAGAAGCTCGCCACACCCTTCCCGGCCTTGCGGTCCTTCTCCCACTGGCCGTCGTATCGCGTCTCCGTACGGCGAGTGCTGTTGCTCCTGGTTTTATCTTGGTTGTGCTGGATCTCATAGATACCGTATCCGTGCCGCACGTCGTCTAGCCACTGCCCAGCGTACGTGTTTCCGTCTGCATAGGACATCACCCCTTGCCCAGCACGGGCGTCCTCGCGCCACTCGCCTTCATACACGCCACCGTCGTCATGGTACACGCACCGTCCCTGCCCGTGCCGCACCACTCCCGGCGCGTCCATCTCGCCCGTGTACTCGTCGCCGTTGTCGTAAACCTTCGTGCGAATCGCGTTCGCGTTATTGTTGCCGTCTCCTTCGTCCGGATCGCCGCCAGGCTGCGGTTTCCAGAAGTGAATCGCGTTCGTCGTATCCACAAACTGGTGGCTGTGCGCGTCGACGCCGCCGAAGATAAAGACGGACTTGTGGTCCGCGGACGTCACCGTCGCCTGGCCCAAGTATGCTGTCAGCCCGATGGTGGGCGCCCTCGCATCACGGATCGTTCCAGCGTGCCAATCGAAAAGGGCGAGCCGTGTCGGGTCGGACACCGGTGCGCGTTCCGAGAAGCCACCAAAGATGAGGATGGAACGAGAACTCACCGGTGCGGGAGGCTCGGTAGAGCCGTCACTGGCGAATGTCCTCGGGTTCGCCATGATCTGCGCGAGCCTGCCGGTAGCCTCATCCAAGGGAGCGCACACTTCCAGCGCAGAGAGACAGCTACGCGCTGTCCAGCCAAGCGGATTTGTCGGGGACAAGGTGATGTGGGACCAGGCATTCGCGTTCATGTCCAGCACGGCTACCGCATCTTGCATCGTTCCTCGTGCGGACTGACGGCCTCCCACCACCACCACGCGAGCGCCGTTGTCCACGCTCACGGCACTGTGGTAAGCGAGCGGTAGCGGACTCGTTCCCGCCGGCTTCGTCCACATCATAACATTAGCTTTTCGTGCGGCGCTCCAGTTCTACACTTGACAGTGTGCCGGCTCACCGTGATTTGCGTCCACTTGGTCTCCACAGCTCCTTCCATGTGCGGCTCACCCGCTGCGGTCGCCTTCTCGAAGCTGAGAACCCACGTGTCGTTGAGGAACTTGCCCGAGCTGTCGCGTCCTCCGATGACGAGCATCGCATCGGCGTTTGGTTCTGATGTTCCTCCCGTGGGCGACGCAATGGTGACTTGGGTTGCGGAGTGCCAGGCGCGTTCGCTTGGCGCAGCGTGGGACGTCGCCTGTACGTCCGAGGTCTCGACTAGTGTGCAGCGCAGCACGCTGCGGTCGAACGTGATCTCAAAGCAATCCTTCAGGCAGGCCATTCCTCCGGTATCGCCGTGTTCGACAAGGGCTTCGCCGCCGAACACTATGGCCCGGCGTGAACTGAGCGATATCACGGAGTGACCGACGCAACGCAGCATCTCCCCTTTGATGTCGAAGTTTGTCAGCCACTTAGTCTCGCGCAAATCGAAGAGATCCAAGCGACTGCAATAGGCGATGTGGTCCACTGGGTGATCTCGACCTCCCACTACGACAGCACTGGTGGCATGAAAATCTCAGCTTCGGCACCAAGAAACGGCTGCAGCAACACGAATACAGCGTACACATCCTCGGCGACGAGCGCAGCGCGGGCACCCGACAAACCGTAGCGAATCACTGCTGCGTGCGGCGCGTTGGAATGCTTGTGCTCCTGCGCTGCCGCCGTGTGGACTCCCCATGGAGCGTACTCATGGGTCTACAAGACCAGCCAAGGTGAGGAGTTGACTGAGCACTAGCGAGGATGATGGCGATGTCACGGACATGTAGCCACGTGAGTTCGTCGGGTGTCGTGACCTCTGTCGGCGCAGCATCGTCGGCCATCTTCGTCTCCGACTTTCGCGAGACGCTGTGAGTGCTGGAGAGTCGCGACGCTTTGGCTCGACTGGTCGCACCAGTACCTGCAGGTCGTCGACGATATTGGAAGCTCAAATGTTGTTGCTCCCACCGGTCGCAGTTGCAGGTCTCGCGTCCAGCATGATACTGCAGCCATTTGAGAGCACCCGCAAATGGGTCTGACCGCACGACGGGAATGGTTCAGTTTGTGCAACATCCACTACAACCACGACGACCACGGCACACCAACCGCACCTTCGCCGCTGGCCACCGTGTCTTCGACAGCTCGAGCAAGCGCAGGTTTTTGTACTCGGTCCACGCTTCCTAGCGACCCAGTTGCCAGCAGAAGATGAGATCTCTATCAGCCGCCAACGCCTGAAACCGTTTCAACACTCGTACCTTTTCGAGTTGCTGCTTGATAGCCTGTTCTTCATCCATATACTCCGGCACGTTCTTCATGATCTCATCGACGACGTCAGGCGAGAGCTCCATCTCCTGCAATCTCAAGTGATCGAATAGCAGCACCTCGACGACCGAGTCCGCCATGACCGAACTGTGTACAGCAAAAACTAGTTTCAGCCCAGCGCCTGGCGGTCCCTCGGCCCCACTCCACGTACCATTTCGCTCGCGTGTGCTGCTGCTCGAGCAGAGCAGTCTCGCCGAAGATCGCGCCCGGTCTCAGCTTCTTCCGAGGCTCTTCGCTGTTGAGCGCCACGCCGTTCGACCGCGATGCCTCCGAGTCGTCCGTCGACAAGCCGTAGTGGGCGACCTGAAGCATCAGGTCTGCGGGGCTTGGTGCGTTCTTGCGGTCGAACAGCGCATTGCGGCGTCCTCCTCGCGCGTGCTTGCGCTTCTTCTTGATGTTGTGCTGCACCCGGAAGCCAAGCGGCCAGTCGGGCGTCGACAGCAGGCGATGGTACGGAAGCACTTTGTCGGTGTCTTCGCTCGCTGCCCGCTTGGGCACGCCGTCGTCGTCCAGGTTACACAGTGGTGGTCGGTCAAAGTCCTGGTACATGAGGCACGTGCCCTTGCGCAGGATGACCAAGTGGTTGGGCACGTCGTTTTGCTCAAGCAAGATCTCGCCCTTGCGGTACCGACGCCGCTCCGAGATGCCAATGATGTGGCCCAGCTCACTCATGCTGAAGAGCTTGAACGCCTTGTGCTGCTGCAAGAACAGGAAGATCTCGTTGTTCTTCTCGGTGCAGAAGCTGTGGATCGTCGCGTCGTACGCGTCCGGCCACAGGATGCCGACCTCGCTGCTCTCGTCGGCGATGAGCTTCGAGTGCGAGTTCACGATATGGCCTGCGCACCCGAAGGGCATGCCCGGCTCCATGTGGTGCGTTGTGACCGACGACGCGAAGTCACCGAGCTTGCGGCGGACACTCAGGCGGCCGCTTAGAAGCACAAAGAAATTGGTCGGGTGGTCTTCTCCGAGCGTGAACGACTTGCCACACGCGACGACCTCGTACTCGAGGTGCTGCGCGACCTGGAGCAGCACGTCGTGAGGAAAATCTTGGAAGAAGAGCACACCCTCGAGTCGCGAAACGACGAGGTCGAGCTGCGCGGCGTCGCGTTCGTGGGGAACGCGCACGAGTGCGAGCTTGTCTGGCATGGGCTTGCCGAAGAGATGGTCGAAGAGTCCATCTTGCACATCGACGGCACCCACGACAGCTCTATGGGAGGGCGACGCTGGTGCAGCCGCCATCGGCGATGGCGGAGCGCCCATCTTAGGACGGTGACACTGCAGCGACGCGATCTTGCTGTATTCGTTCTGTGCGAGTCCGAACTCCCCGAGTCGCCGGTAGATCAGCGCTCGGTTGGTGAGGTAGGTCTCGTTGGAGGGGTCCATGTAGAGAGCCGTCGTGACGTCCTGCAGCGCCTGGTGATCTTTCCCCATCTTGAGTCGGCACACGCAGAGGTTGAAATGGGCTTGATGCAAGGTCGGATCGAGCTTGAGGGTCGTGAGAAACTCGCGCTCCGCCTGCGCGTGCTTGCCACTGAGATCGTAGAGCACGCCGCGAAGCAAGTACGCCAGCTTGACGACGTTATTGTCCTGGAGGCGAATCGCTCGATCACATTGTTGGTGGGCTTCCTCGTAGCGCTGCTCGAGATACAACCGGTGCGCCTTCCCGACGATCAGATTGCTCGCCGAGCGCGAGACGGTCTCCGGGTCGACAGCGATACATGGTCGCAGCAACGGATCCTGCGGGAGCGCGTCGTGCTGCGCCGTGTGGTACGTCTCGTAGAGATGCTTGTGGATCTTGGTCTGGATTTCGTGCGGCTTGGCGTAGATGTGCTTGCTGATCTCCTGTTGCGTTGGCAGCGGCGGGATCTTCTTGAGAATGCTGTTCGCTCGCAGCGACACAAGCGACGGCGACGATGGCAACGTCGTGGACAGCGCTTTGCTCGACTCGCAATGCATCAATGACGGCGTCCGCAGCGCGGACTTCGGGGACGCGACGATGTCTTCACCGCTGTCTTCGCCGAGACCAATCCCGAGTACGGAATGCGAGGTTCCGAGTGTCTTGGTCAGCTGCTTGCGTCTCTCGAGGCACTTTTTCCGCTGGTTGAGAGTGAGTTCCATCAGCATCTTATCCTTGTCGTACACAAGCGATGCGGGCTTGGAGGTCGGGCGCTTGGCGAGGCTCGTCACTGTTCCGCGCTTGATCAGCGCCTGGGCAGAGGCTGCCCCCTTCGCGGCGTCGTCGTCATCGTCGTCCTTGCCGCGGCGTGGTTTGCCCCTGCACTTCACCATCTCCGCACTGGCCAAAACGAGCGAGTGGAGCAGCTTCGTCATGCGCTCGATCAAGGTCTCGACGCCAACACTGTCCTCAAAGAATCCGCACCCGCCGAGTGACAGAGCCTGCGCGAGAAGCTTGTCCTGCTCGACGGCGTCACGTAAGAGCAGCGACACCGGCACGTAGAAGTACCGCCGCTTGATCTCTCGCAAGAACTCGAGCCCGGTACTCGTCGTTGTCGAGTGGTCGTTCCCGAGCATCAGTCGCAGCAGCACAAGGTCCACCTTGAACATGGCCAGCAGCGCAAACGCGCGCTCGTTTGTTGCGGCCACGAAGATCTCGAAGTGCTGCTCCAACGCGTCCGCCAGGTCCTCCCTGTGCTGGAGATCAGGATCCACGACCATCACGCGGAAGTGCTTCTTCGTGATCGGGTTGATAATCATGGTATTGTGGTCGAGGCCGAGCTGGAAGCCTTTCGTGCGGCGGTCGACCTGCATCGCGCGGTTCTTCTTCACCTTGGAGAGGAACTTGCGGCCCGCCGTCGTGAACTGAGTGTTAAAGATGGCTTCACTTGGGACGGACGACGACGCTGTGGATGAGGAGGAAGTTGGCCGACTCTGGTGGTGGATCGCGGAGTCGCCCGAGGTTGGCCGACTAGACGCATCTCGTTGAGTTGGATGGGGAGGAGGTAGCTCATGGGGAATGTCATTATCGCCGGAGAGCGCCGTGCGCCACCCGACAGCTTTCTTCCCGCCCGTGCTCGGTCGCCGTTCGTGCAGCTCGGGCAGTTCTTGGTTGCTGGGTGCAGTCTTCGCGATGTGAAGCGCCATCGCGGTGTGACCCGTCTTGAAGCGATCTGGCGACCTGCAAAATGGGGTACTTTGAGGTTAGCAGTATTGATCGGGTGGGGGGTGGTGCACGGAGAAAAAGTTGAGAACCACGTATGTCAATTGCCAAGAATAGCTGTGAAAAATACTCCTTGACGCACATTCTAACGCTCGCAAATCACTTATCCACCTTCACTCGACGGCTGTTGTATGTGGGATCTCGTCAAAGCTCGTGATCTGGTGACTCAAACACTGGATAGAGCGGTAGATGCGGACGATCCGATTCCACCGACACCAGCAGAAAGCGCCGCGACTCCAAGCCGCGGATTCGTGCTGAGAAAAGCAGCGTTGCGGAATGCACTCACAGGAAACTTGGATGGGCTTGGTGGCGGATACAGTGGATTGATCGACGCAGGCTTGGGTGACCCTATGCCATTTGCAGTGTGGCTTGCAGGAGCTGCATCTGAGGAACAGATACGCATTTGTCATTCACAGCACTGATAGAAGCAAGGGGCAAGAGAGAGCAGCTATGCACCGTTGAACGCAGTCTCAAAACACGTCTTGACGTCGCTGTCGCTGAGTCCAAGTGCGTGACCTATCAAGATGCTTTCTCGCAGCAAACTCGTCATCGCATTCTTAGCTTGAACTGGACTCGTTCGCTCACGGCTTATCTGCGTATCGGGCATCGGAACTTTCTTCGCCATTTCAATCAAACGAATCGCATCGCTCCGTGGACACGTAGCACTCGCAAGCACTACGTCAGCAGCTTCTTCTCCCAAATCAACAAACTCCTGTGATGGAATTGCAAAGCCGACGTCCGCGTTGGCAATCGCCACTGCATTTGCGGAGCCGGAGGCAACCAATCCGACGCACTCGCCCAGCTCCTGCAGCGTCTCGACGAGTAGATCGATGTGTGACGAGGTACAGCCATCAAAGATCACAACCGGGTGCTCGAGCAGAATCTCCTTCCATTGCGATAGCGTGTTTGAGATGGAGAGAACATCGCTCTGGAACACACAAGCTTCAATGTCAACGACCTCCCCGGTCGTAGCCTCTCGTATCGTGACCGGGATTGTGCAGATTGGCTTCACACGATTAGCCTCGCGTGCCATCAAGTCCTCCTCCGCTTCGGACTCATCCGGCACAGCGGAGACGCCTTCATCAAGTGAGTACTCGCGCTCATTTGCTGCAACCATCAAGCGCACGTCCGCGGACCGCGCAAACGAGCCCATCATCACGATCTCTGGCTGGATTTTCTCCACGAGGCCCAAGGAGCCGAGGTAACACATGCTTGACGTTGGGAAGTTGAAGTTCTCGATGTCGAATTTGACACCAACAGGGTAGATACTAGGGTCCAGATACAGTTCGGCGAAGCTGATGACTGTCTGTCCACGCGCTTCGAGATCGAGCACCATCGCTTGGAGTTGTCGCAGATCCGACGTATCGAGTGCCGCAATGGATTCATCCCGACGCACCTTGCCACAGCGAGACAAAACTTCCCGAGCCGGCCCTTGCAAAACGACCACATGAGCGCCTTGCTCTTGGTCAAAGTGGACGTATACCTCACAGCCGCTGATCTGCCCGTGCAACTGTGTCGAGCATCGAGCCTTCTTGTTCATGGAATTCTTGGGCGAGCCGAGTCCGAAGTGGGCCGAAAACCGCAAAATGGCGTTCTGATCGCGCAGCGGATCGAGGACGAGAGGCGCCGCAATTGGTGACGACTGAGGGAGCGACGGCACTCGCTTCAGATCACCGGGCGCCATCGCATTCGTAGATCCAGATGCGGTGCCACTTGCAGCCGGCGGCGGTTCGATCCGGTGGCGACATGCTGCGAGAGCCTTCATGAAGAACCGTGCGTCGCTATTGAACGCCGAGCAGTTGAGCATTTGGAGAGCGATTTCATGCTCAAGTTCTTCCGTCGGCGTCTCGTTCGCCAGGAGCAAGTCTTCCAACTCGATAATCACGGGAGGACTCACACCAAACGACGATGAGATGGTCGAGCGCTTGACGATCTCGCTGTGCTCCACGACGAGGGCCGACACGCGGTTGATCGCGGACGGTAGTTTGCCGCTCTTGCAGAAAACCTCCAGCTGCTTCATACTCTCGCTCACGGGCACATCTACATGCTTGTTCACAGACCGCTTGCACTGCAGCAGCTTGGCCGAGATACTGCCGAGCACAGTTTCGTCTCCCGTTCGCACGACGATCGCCTTGCCCTGTCCGCGCGTGACAACTGTTCCATAGAACGCCATGTTTGGCGACTCCAGATAATGTACCGTGGCTTCTGCCGCGTCAAATACGGAGGTCGTCGTGACCATTCGAGGCTCCGGTTCGCGCTTGCCCAGCAGCACACTCTGGTCGACCCACATGCCTTCACACTCGATGATGCGGACGTCCGCCGGCACACACTGGCCTTCCTTAAGTGAGATCACGTCTCCAACGAGCAGATTCTCCGCTCGCGTGTGGATCCAGCTCCCGTCCCGCAGCACGGCAACCAGCTCGTGGATACTTCCGTGGCCGACCCCGACGTCCGTTGGCAGCAAGTTGAGCCGCGGATTCTCGTTCTGGCTGCGCGACACGACGTGGGCGAGCAGTCCGGACAGGCGGTTCGAGTCATAGCGCCTCTCAAGCTCTTCAACCGTCACGACGTGCTCGTCGTAGTGCTTGAAGCGCTCGCCAGAGGACCCGCGCGGACTGGCGAGTTGCGTCGCGCCATTGCTGCCGTTCCCGTTCACGGACGAAGACCGCGACAACGCCAGCGAGAGCGGTGCAACGGGCACCGCCGCCATGGCCGCTGTCGCCACGCCGAGGGGCGTCGCTTCGTAGCTAGGCCGCCGAGAACCTGCATTCGCCACCGTGCTCATGTTGCTTGTCGTTTGCTGTTGTTTCCGGACTGGTCGAAAGGTCGGAGGGGAAAGAAAGCAAAACTCTGCTTCAACAACGCCTCAAACTGATCTGTCCTGTACAGTACATTGCGCACTTAAGCGGGAACGTGTGTGGCAGATCTGTGCTAAGTACGCAGCGCACCCAAAGTCAGATGGCCAGTTCGCACTTAGCAGGATCTTTGGTTCTTCCCTTGTCATTCCCATCTCCCAACCAGAGTGAGGGTATGGCATCACCAAGGGATCACTCGTTGGCGACGAGCGGAATGCGGCGGAAGCGCGACATCCCACGCCCGCCGCGGTCAGCCAGTGGCAGAAGCGGAAGCCGAGACGAGGCTGACAGTGGGCGGCCGCCGCAGTCGGCGCGGTCGTGGAGAGACAACGCCACTGATACGGAGGTGCCGATCGACCAACTCGGGTCAAGTGACAGCATCGGGGGGCTCAAAATGCGTCCAGCGTCTTGGCCGTCGAGGCTGCCGCACTTCCGCGACAGTGGGTCGAGAGGATCGAGCAATGGGGCTGGGCCTGTGTACCTTGAGATTCCGCCGGACCGCGTGTTCGGCTTCGATATTCTCAAGTACGAGGACGGCTCCCACCAGTTCATCCCCGCCTCAGCGCACGACAAGATCCGATACGTGGGGCGCATGATCCACCATGGCGTGACGACGTCGCGCCCCACTAAGATCAACACGGTGCAGTTCGATTGGCCTGCGTGCTCGTTTGAGATCCGCGTGACGAACACGCGGGCCGTCGCGATCCGCCTCAAGGGAGACGGTGAGTTGCGCGTCGCCGGTCGGACTGTGCGCACTGCCCGCAAGCGCGCTGATCCCCCATATTCCTGGCTATCAACGCAGGCAACTACTTCAATATCTTCGTGAACGGCGTGTTCCGCTGTATTCTGCGCGCCTCGCTGAGTGCGACATGCTGTGATGGTACGTGTGACCGTAGACAAGGCAGCGGGTTTTGAGTTCAGCACGCGTCCGCCCACATCTCTCTCCCGTTGGATCGGTTGAACTCACCTCCTCTTCACCCGTTCTTCATGGCATTTGATCAGTCGCCACGAACCTTGATCCGACGCAGGAGTACGCCGTGACGGTGTCCAAACGGACGGAGCCGCAGACGCGCGGCGCGCTGTCGACGTTCAAGGTGCGTCCCTCGTTCAAAGGGAGGGGACGATGGCCGCGCGAAGAGAAGCTCATGGGTTCTGTTTTCTTGTTGCAGGTCTGTACGTTCTACGGGTTCATTGTCGATGACGGCGCCGAGGTGTTGCCCTGCCGGCCGGATGCCATGCGCAAGATTGAGTTTATTGGCGACTCGGACACGTGCGCGTTCGGCAACGAAGGGCTGCAGACCCACTCACGACGCATCTTCGGCATGAAGGGCCGCATGGAGAACGTGTACAACGGCTACACGTGCATCCTGGCGCGCATGTTTGACGCGGACGCGCACGTCGTGGCGTGGAGCGGGTGCGTCTCGTGTGACTAGAGCGTTCGTTGCCTGCGGTGGTGGGTCTCCGTTCGGTTCAACTAACACTGTCGCTTGATATGATCAGCAAGGGAGTCCACAGCAATGCCGCCGATTGGGGTCTGAACATGCTCGCGCTGTGGAAAAATGCGCTCGCCAGCCGCCCGGGTGAGGGCGACTGGGACATGAGCAGTTGGACGCCTGATATCGTGGTGATCAACCTCGGCATCAATGACCTGTCGCCGCCGGCCTCCTCTGAGACTGACATCGTCGCCGCGTACGCGCTGCTGCTCGCCGAAGTCCGGTCATGTATGTACCGTTCGTGGTGACTGCTTGTCTTCGTTGCAATGCACGCGAAGCTGACTGTGAGAGCGGTGTCGGGTGTGCTGTGGATGCAGATCGGCCGGACGCCGATATCTTTTGCGTCGTGTGCGACGAGAGCTGCATCAGCTCGGAGGATAACGCGCTCGACCGCAGCCGCTTGTCGCTGCAGCTCCAGGAGATCGTCAAGGTGGCGATTTCGAAGGTCAGCAAGTACGACTCCAAGTTACACTACACGCTGCTAAAGGTGGGGGCGAGCCCATCCCCGACGGATTCCTCGTGCAACGGAGGAGTGCTGACTGCATGGTTGTTCTGTGTCGTGGAACCAGATTGACGGCGGCCTCGCGAAAGAGGACTACGCGGCGTTCAAGCATTACGCCGTCAGTGGGCACATCAAGATCGCCATGGCGATCGCGGAGGAGATCATGCTCCGCACCAATTGGACCATCAAGAACGAACCCGTGACGATGCCGTACCCGCAGGAGAAGAACGAGATCCTGTCGCCGGACGGCAAAGGCAGCAAGAGCTCGTGCGCCGTGCTGTGAATGTGGTCGATTTGAATTACCCTCGGGAGGGTCTGCATGGACACGCCCTTATTTAACGCCCTCGTCTAATGTGCACCACATGAATGCTACGTAGTATTAGTCGTAACTTACTGCACGTAAGTGAAAGTGGTCCACACTAGCTCGGGTCATCACATGCCCTGTCGACGAAAAACGTGTTGTGTTCCACGGTGGGTGGGAGATCTGCTCGCAAATGATAAGCAGTCATACTGCAAGTTGCGGCCGAGCGGAGAAGCGGAGAACACGAGACAACGAGAGACGATGGCGGACAAGCTGCGCGAGATCCGCGCGCTGTTCAGCCGCACGAACGTGCGCCTGCTGGCGCTGCGCAACCAGCTCGGCAAGGAGAGCAGCGGCGCCGAGGCCGAGGCCGTGACGGGCAAGACGCTGCAGGCGTTCCTCGTGGACACGGCGGACGCACACCAGAGCGAGTACGTGAGCGACGCCAACAAGCGCCGCGCGGTTCTCTCGGGATTTACGGGCTCCAACGGAACGGGTACGTAAATCGTGGGGGTGTTCAGGCGGAGTGGAAGCAGGGCTGACGACCTGCGTGCGGATGTACGGATGGACAGCGCTGGTGACGACGGACAAGGCGCTGCTGTGGACGGACGGCCGCTATTTTCTGCAGGCGGAGCAGGAGCTCAGCAGCGATTGGACGCTCATGAAGTCGGAGGAGCCGGGCGTGCCGACCATTGAGGTGCGTATTTGGTGGACGGAAATGCGAGTGGATACGGAGTGTCATTGCAGTACTGACGGTCGCTTCGCTGCAGCACTGGGCCGCGAAGAACCTGACGAGTGAGGGCGCCTTCGCGATCGACCCGTATCTCACGTCTGTCTCGGCCGCTCGGTGCGTTGCTCGGTTACGCTTTTCGGATGTGCTGTCTCCAGTCTCATCTTGAACGTGGCTGTTTAGTAACCTCGCGAATGCGTTCAAGGATACCTCGGTGGAGCTCGTGGCGCTGCACGAGACGGACAACCTTGTGGATCTCGTGTGGAAGGACCGTCCGGCGACTGGCAAGTCGAAGGTCCAGTTTCTGTCGGAGAAGTACACGGGCCGCTCGGTCGCGGACAAGCTCGAGGACGTTCGCGCGGCGGTGAAGGAGAAGGGCGGCGACGCGATCGTGCTCACGGCGCTGGATGATATCGCGTGGCTCTTCAACATTCGAGGCAACGACGTTGAGTTCAACCCTGTCGTGTGAGTACGACGTCATGTGGTAGTGGGGCGAGCTTATGCGATCTGACAATCTCTCGTGTGCTTGCTGCGGGTGTAGCGTCTCGTACGCGTTGATCACGGCGGACTCGGCGGTCTTGTTCCTCGACGCAGAGAATCAAGACGAGGTGGAGAAGCACTTTGCGTCGAGCAAGGTCGTGTGCAAGCCGTACGGCACGGTGCTGGCTGAGCTCACGGCGTTCGCTGCCGCGAATGGCGACAAGAAGGTACTCATGGACCCCGTGCAGTGCAACGTCGCTGTCTTCCTCGCTCTCCCAGCGAGCATGCGCAAGGAGGTGACGTCGGTGGTGATGGCCCAGAAGGCGATCAAGAACGACGTGGAGATCGAAGGCATGCGCCAGGCCCACATCCGCGACGGCGCGGCCCTCGTCAAGTTCTTCGCGTGGCTCGAGAAGGAGATGGCTACCGGCAAGGCGCTCGATGAGGTGGAGGTCGCCGACAAGGAGCAGGCCTTCCGCGAGCAGATGGAAGGGTCCGTGTCGCTGAGCTTCGACACGATCTCCTCGATCGGCCCGAACGGTGCGATTATCCACTACAAGCCGACGCGCGGCGCGTGCTCCACGGTGACCTCGAAGGAGATCTACCTGAACGACTCGGGCGCCCAGTACCTTGATGGCACGACGGATGTCACGCGCACGGTGCACTTTGGTGAGCCGACGGCGTACGAGAAGGACTGCTTCACGGCCGTGCTCAAGGGCCACATCGCGCTGGCGAGCGCCGTCTTCCCGGACAAGATCGAAGGCGTCAAGCTCGACGCGCTCACGCGCGCACCGCTGTGGCAGATGGGCCTGGACTACCGCCACGGCACGGGCCACGGCGTCGGCGCATTCCTCAACGTCCACGAGAAGGGAGTGGTACGTTGCCCATAACTTCATGACCCTGTCCCCTGGCTGACTCCTGTGGGCCGACTATGTCTCTGGTTTAATTTAGCTTCTCTCGTTCCGCCTCAACCCGAACGGCCTGCTGATCCAGGACGGCATGATCCTGAGCAATGAGCCGGGTTACTACGAGGATGGCAACTTTGGTATCCGCATCGAGAGCCTCTTGGTCGTGAAGAAGGCGAGCCACATCAAGAGCCCGCTGAAGCGCGACTTTTGCGAGTTCGAGACCATCACGATGGCGCCGATCCAGACCAAACTCATCAACACGGCGCTGCTCACCAAGAGCGAGGTCGACTGGCTCAACGCGTACCACCAGACCGTCCATGACAAGCTCAAACCACTGCTGGAGGGCGACGTCAAGGCGTACGAGTACCTCGCGCGCGAGACCAAGCCCATCACTCTCAATTAGGCGTTACACGTGTACAGAGCGCAGCAGACCAACTTGTATACATTGCGTTAAGACACTCGTGTCTGCGGAATTGTTTCTACGTCTTGGACTGGCTCCTCCTCACTCGCTCGCTCGGGCGACGGGCTCACCGACGCGCGATGCGCGCGCTCCATGTGTCGGCGCCGTCGCTCCTCCTGCCGCGCTTCTCGCTGGTGCTCGCGCTCGATCATGTGCTCGATACGGCCCTCGACAGCGGCGAGCCGCCGGTCCTCCCGCTCTCTGCGCTCCTCTTCTCGCAGGCGCCGCGCTTCCTTCTGGTGGGGCGTCTCACCGGCCAAGGCGAGCGCCATGTAACTCGCTTGCTGCTGGAAGCGGAGGATCTCGGCTTGCAGCTGGCGTCGCTGGTGCTCGATCTCTTCGTCGGTCGGCACTGCCGCTGTGCCGGCTGCCTCATTCGACTGGGTAGTAGCCATTGTTTGACTTGCAGCTGCAGACTCATTCTTCGGGGGCAGAGCGCCACTGGTTCTATCCGAGCTATGGGGTTCTCCAGTGTGTGAATAATTGACAACTTGGCCTGGCGACGACACAATATCCACACGCATGGCGCTTGCCGTGTCTTCGTGTATTCGCTCCTCAACCGGTTCTTCCTCCACACGAGGCGGTGGCGGTGGATCCGGGCCGTTGCTTTGCTTGGAGACAGCTTCCGGTGGCGGGGGCTTGTCCTTATGGACAGTGATGGGATCCAGATGCGGGTACCGAACCTGTGCTGCCACCGATGTGAACCCATTTGTGACGACGCTACAGGAATACTGTGGCCGAGGCACCGCAATGGGCGGCGCATCCAGCGCGTCGAGCGACGGGTAGTGGCGGAGACATGAGCTTTGCGGCGCCGCGACAGGCGCGACCGCGGTCTCCGCGTGGCGGAACACGCGCGCGTCTCCTGGAGGCGTCTTCCTTCTACTCTCATTCGCCGTGACAAGCACGCGCGGCGGAGTCGGTTCGGCGTCAAACGCGTCGATCAGCGCGGCATCCAGCTCGGACTCGGGCTCCATTTTGGGTGTCTGTCGACGGACGAGGCCAGGAAGAAAAGAAAAGCAGGTGATACTACCGTCATTCCGTGTTTCAGTTAGAAACTGGTGCATTATCATGTTCCTAACGTCGCCGAGAGCGGCTTCGGCTCCGCCGACTGCGATGGCGACTGCCGCGCCGCTCGTCGTACGAGCTGCTTCGGCTGCGGCTGCGATGATCCCTGTCGTGCTTGCTGCGGCGTCTTGGCCGGTCGTCGCTGTGGCTTCTGCTTCGTCGAGACCGTCGATCCCGGTCCCGGTCCCGGTCCTGATCCCGGTCTCGGTCTCGCCGTCTCGAATCCGAACTCGGTCGGCGGTCGTCGCGACTTGAGCTGTGCCCTCGCTGGCGTGCGATGTTCTTCTCCGAAGGCTCGTCACGAGCACGCTCCATCTTTGCAGCGACGGGATTCTCGTCGACAAGTGTGTTCATCGTCGTTGTTTCTGACACTGCTGGATCCGACGGCGGGCCGGAGGGCGAAGCAGCAGTGGCGGTTGCAGTCTCCGGCATGTCGACGAGCTTTGGAGGCGGCGTGGCTGCGTTAGAACCCTCACCAGGCATGTCGTCAATGGCGAACGGATCAACCTTGGTGAGCGCGTCCAGCCACATAATCTTCGGCCGCGCGTACAGCTGCATGATCTCCTGTGCGACGGCGACGAGTGACTCGCGATCCACGTTGAATAGCTCAAACCACATCGGCTCGTCGGGCAATTTGACTTGCAGCTGACGCGCCGAAATGAAAATTGCCGCGCACGCGATCTCCTCGGCTCGGTAGCGCACACATAGGTCGATGCGCAGACTGTCGTTGAGGAAGCCCCAGGCCTTCTGGCCGAGCGCCTTGCTGCCGTCGAGGATCTTGATGTAGTACAGGATGTACTTGTGGGGGTGTTCCATGATGTTGTAGAGACTAAAGCCGAGGTCAATCAGGATCTGGCGCTCCACCATGATCAGCCAGTCGCGCCAGAGGTAGTACGACTCACTCTCGAGCTCGAGCAGTTGCTGCGACAGCGTGGTCTTGCCCCACTTGCGGCGCCTGTACATCGCGTAGAACACCGACAGCACGTCCTTGATCCGCTTGGGCTGCTCCTCCACTTTTGCCGCGAGAAAAAGGCAGCCGATGGCGACTCGAAAGGCGTCAAAGTCGCGCAGCGACTTGCGGTAATAGAAGCGATGGAGCATGGTCTGCGCCGTGACCATCACGACCTGCGGGAGCCGCAGCAGGATGCCGGCCTCCTCGATCAGCTCGCAGCCCCAGAATCGGTGGTCCTGCTCGACGGATTCTGCCACCCCGGTCTCTACAGACGGAGACCGCGCGATGGTCTCTGCCGGCAGCACGACGTGCGCCGACGACGCTGCCGACAATGACGCCGACGCCATTTTGGTCCAGCAATACTACAGTCACTCAGTCACTCGTTGGACGAGGGTGATAAGAACTGATTGCAGTTACTAACGGTTCATAACGATATAGTGTGGCTTTTTTGGAACACATGGCTACACTGGCACTGCATTTCCCCGTGAGCACTCGCAATTGTCTCCACACAGTTGCGCGGGTGTTATTGCAATGTGCAACACACTGGTGAGTGGGTTCGCACCCGCATCCACTACCACCATTCCCATCCTGCCGCGGAATGGTTGTTTCCCTTCTTCTCATTGCCTCTCTCGAAGAACCCCATCTGGCTCCACTTTCCATTTGCGTCCGATCCTCATCCTGTTCCTCGTCACCGCTCGGCATCCTCACGAGATGAGCTACTACCAGTCGTCAAGCGTGGAGCAGCAGACGCTCGTCCCCGTGGCCCCGACCGCGCGCGAAGACAGCGGCGTCGAGGTCGACTTCGACCGCCGCGCCGGGTACAACTTCCTCTGCGCGGTGCCGAGCGTGGTGCTGCCGTGCTTCGCGCCGCTCTTCTCGATCTGCGCGCGCAAGCACATCGAGTCGCAGAAGTGTACGATCACGGACCGCCGCGTGGTCTTCGAGTCGGGCTGGCTCAACCACTCGCACAAGAGCATCCCGCTGGACCGCATCCAGGACGTGAACGTCCGCCAGGACTGCGTCCAGGTCTGCTTCGGCGTCAAGTCGCTCGAGATCCAGACCGCCGGCATGGGCGGCGGCGGCATCGATCCGGAGGCGCGGCTCATCGCGCCGATGGACGCCATGATGGTGCGCGACGTGATCATGGACCGCCGCGACGCGCTCGTGCTGGGCCGCCCAGAGCTGATGATGGGCGCCGCGATGAAGCCCCGAGGCGGAGGAGACGGCTCGCGCTCGAACGCCGCAGTTGTGGAGGAGCTGCGGTCGATCCGCGCGTCGCTCGGACGTCTAGAGGCGCAGGTCCAGACAGGCGTCGACCATCTCGCGCAGAGGAACGAGTGACGTAGCAGTATGTAATACCGGTATATTCCAAGAGATCTCGGTCGCTGGTCCGTTCCATTGTTCCTCTTACTGGAAGGCGCTCACAGTCACATCGTAGAACGGGATGCCGCGCAGCCGCGCGTCGTCGAGCCGGCAGCTGCCGTCGCCGGTCTCCACTACGTCGAACACCGCGATGCGGTAGTTCCACAGCTTCTCGACCATGCGCAGCGGCTCCATGGACGAGAGGATGTACCAGTCGTCGAGCGAGAGCAGGAACTTCCCGCCGTAGACGAGGTAGCTGAGCCGGCTCATCTCATAACCGATCAGCACATGGCCGTGGCCGTGGCCGTGGCCGTGGCCGTGGCCGTGGCCGTGGTCGTGGTCGTGGTCGTGGCTGACCGCGCTTGCACCATCAGTCTGAGTGACCTGGTGGCGTCGTTTGCTGAGAAAGACGGGCCCTACTGCGGACAGCACGCGGGTCAGCTCTGCCACGACGGGTGCCGACGTCTTCCTATCACCGCCGCCGTTGAAGGGCACGACGCCGTCTCCTCCTCTGCTGCTGACGCCGACCACAGCGTACACTGGCGACCGGCCGAGCCCGCCGACATTGGACGCACGCAGCGCGATCGTGCGCTCGATGTCGCAGGCCGCAAACGCGCGGAACTTTTTCCCGTGCTCCGTCATGTTCTCTGCGAACAGCAGCGGCACGAGGCTCAGTGCGAGCACCGCGAGCTTGGCGTAGAACAAGGTCGTCGCGTTGCCTTTCATGCGCAGCGCGACGTCAGACTTGAAGAAGTCGGTGATCGTCAGCGCGTCCACTTCTTCCGAGTGGATCTGGGTCGCCAGCCGGCCGTTGATGCCGAACCACGACAACCTGGCGACCTCCAAGCGGAAGTGGTGCAGCCCGCAGAAGAAGAGCAGCTTGGGGGCCAAAGAGCGCGTCGCTCGTGCGTCGGTACGTGAACTTGGCGATGGAGTTGATCAGACTGTAGTAGAACAGCACGAACTCGATGATGCCCGGGTACTTAACGTACCAGGCGTTGGCCAGTGCGACCTGCTGGCCTTCTACAAAGCACCCGGCAGTGAAGAACGCGCTCAGTGTCATCTTGAAGCGAGGCAGCAGCACGATCGGCAACAAGTTGAACGTCCGCGACCCCGAGAGACAGCCGACGCCCGTGGTCTGCCACTCGGCGACGCCCCTGAGGTAGCTGTACAGCATCGCCGCGAGTGAGACAAACCAGCGGACGAGGATCATAAAGACCGAGACGTTGGCGATGAACGTCTCGAAAGAGTAGACGTTCGTCACCGATACATCCTGGAATGCGTTGAAAAGGAACAGCCCAAAGCGCGAGCCGTCGGTCGCGAAGACCGAGTCCTGCTGCGTGTACACCGTCGTGGTCGTGAACTGGCGGCCCCAATGGTCGACAAGCACCGCGGGTTTGCACAGCGTCACGCCCGGCGCGTCGCAGTCCAGCTCTTTATTCTTGAGCATATCGAACTGGCGCACGACAATGCCTTGCGCACCGCCAGTCTTGGACGAGATGAAGTTGGAATACCAGCGCTGTCCATCCGAGGCTTCGTACCACCCATTGCGCCACTGACCGCCAGGGTTCTTAAGCCATTCGACCGTCAGTCGCTCGCGATTCTCGCGCGGGGCAGCTCGCAGGACGGCGTACTTGAGCGACGGCGACTGGTACATGCCGCTCAGCCGGAGGATGCACGACGAGCCGTTCCGTCCTGGGATCACGTAGTACGCGAACGCCGTGTTGTCGTAGAACGGCATGATCAGGATGGGCAGGCTCTGCGTGATCTCCTTGGTCATGTTGCTGTCCACGCCCTCGAGGAAGCGTATGGACTCGCGCGAGATGTTGTAGCCCAGTTTCTCGCACGTGTCCTGAATTGCCGTTAGTGTGTACCCACGCGGTCGCACAGGTACGTGTACGAGTCGACAGCGGTCGGGTTGAGCTGCATGGTGTTGCGCCTGACGACGCGCAACCCGCCATCGAGTGTCCCCGTGGCATCCACGACCGTGGCGAGCTTTGGGTCAGCGAGCACGCGGCTGAGCTGCGTGGGCACGTTGTTGCGTCCTTGCAACATACAGAGTATCGCGCGGTCGGAGTACGGCTCGTCGTTGAAACCAGCGATAGGTCCAGGAGGTTCGGTCGTAGCATGGCCGTAAATGACGTGCTGCGTCCAAGTCGACGTGTCCCAGAAGATACTGAGGAACTGCGAACAGACGAGCACGGTCATGAGCAGCCAGAGCCCCCAATTGAAGAGAGCGGCGGCGACGAGGGGCCCTTGCCGCCGTGAGACCATCGGCACCAAGTGCATCTCGCTGTCCTATGTGGCCGCTACGAGACACCCGTCGCAGCCGCGGTAGGCTACGAAATGGAGGCCGCGGCTGCGTATATTCATGGACCAGAACTATTCTCCGTCACTGCAGTCGAGCATGGCGGCCGAAGCAATGCCATCATGCGACGAAGCAGGGGGGGGAGGGACAGGTTATTCTTACAGTTTAGGAATGCGATGTTGTGAGGCTGGCTGCCCTGATTGGCTGGATACTACGGTAGTTTCACTTTAGTGACATTGACGCAAAAATCGACCTTGACCATCGACCATGGAGATGGCGTCGCTGGGTACTCTTGTGCGGTGCAGCTTACGAGGTGTGGCAGTGCGAAGCGCAGCTGGAGGGCCCTCTCCAAGCCGCTGGTTCGCTGGATGGAAGCTCTTGCTAGTAGCTACTGGAATGGGCTCACGGTCACGTCGTGAGACGGGATGCGGCGCAACTCGGCGTCGTCTAGGCGGCGCAGCCGCGTGCCTCTGACGATAGCTGCCGTCAACGTTCTTCGCAACGTCAAGCACGACAATGCGGTAGTTACTTCTTCACCGCGCGTGACGGGGAGAAGCACGCGAGTACGTACCAGTCGCCAGGAAGCGCCCGCCAAGAGCAAGGAAGTCGAGCCCAACCACCTCGTAGCCGGCCGGCCAGAACGCGGCGGTGGTGAACTGGCTTTGTTGTTTCCGCATCAACCGTAGCCGTGGAGGTCGCGTGAAGGGCGTGACGCGGTCAACGTCGCTAGCGACCGGCATTGACGGTGTGACGAGCCTCCCGTTGTCGGCTTGTAGCGGGATGATGGTGCTCTCGCTTTTCATTCTGCCCCACTCGCCATAGCGTGCACTGGCGATCGGTCGAGCCCGCCGAGTGAAGACGCGCGCAGAGGGATCGTGCGCTCGATGTCGCACGCGGCAAACGCACGGAACTTCTACCCTTATCGGTCATCTTCTCTGCAAGAAGCAGCGACACGAGGCTCAACGCGTGCAGTGTCACTTTGGTGTAGAGCTCGATTGTGGCGTAGTCGTTCACGCGCAGCGCGGCATTTGAGGTGAGAAAGTCGATGATGCCGAGCTGGTGAACCTGGCCGGAGAGAACCAGCGTCGATAACTTGCCGTTAATGCTAAATCGTCCAGACATGGCCATGGGTCCGCGCGGGTAGTGCCGCCCACAGAGGAGGAGTATGGGCCCGAAGAGCGACATCACTCATGCAGCGGGAGCCGCTCCGTCCTGGGATCACGTAGTACGCGAACGCCGTGTTGTCGCGCGAACGGCATGATCACGATAGGCATAGGATGGCTGGAAGTGGCGTGCTGCGTCCAAGTCGACGTGTCCTAAAGGATACCAAGAAGTCGTGAGCAGCCACATGCTCCAGTTGAACACGCCATGAAGCATGCCTCGCAGCGGCGTGGCCGGCGTGGTCAAAGGCATCGCTCGCAGAGGTTCCGATTTAGTGAATTCGAGAAAACTTTTTGTCCGTAGTGACACACAATGCGTGTCCTCAGCACACTCGCAAATACATTGGTCTACACGCTTGCAGCTCGTCACGAGCGCCCAGAATAGAACGAGACGAGGAGTTCGATGTTGAAGTGGAGGGCTAATACCTATCGTATTAGGGTGGCTTGGTATCTACATTTTCGTTTTAGTGACTGCTAAGTTCGTCCACCCAGCCACTCGCCTCTGCCAGCATGGAACCGTGGTGGCGACGCGATGGCGCCGCCGTGGTCGTGACGCTGCCGAGCGGCGACGACGCCACGTGGGCGGCTCTCCAGCAGCGGATGTACGGCATCGCTTTGCTGGAGGGTGGTGCCGCTGGTCGCGCGCGCGTGCTGAGTCTTCCGGAGGCGTACTACGCGCTGGCGGAGGACCGCTTGCTGCCGCCTCCGCCAGACGGCGGATTGGTGGGCGTGTGGCGCGACTTTCGCGCGGCGTCGCCGAGCTTCGCGGCGCTCTACGCCGTGTACCACCACTTTCGTCGGCTCGGCTGGCTGGTGCGGTCCGGACTGAACTACGGCGCGCAGTTTGTGCTCTACCGAGGCGACGCCGACGCGTTCCACTCGGAGTACATCGTCTACCTCTTCGACGGCGGTGGCTCGGCGAGCCACGCGCGATGGCACGCCGTGCAGGCGCTCACGCGGGTCGCCGAGGACGTCAAGAAGACAGTCGTACTGTGCGAAGTCAGCGTCGGGGGTGGCGGACCCACGAGCGACGCGGCCGAGGCGGGGGGAACACGGAGAGGAGCACCGGCGATGGAGACCCACGGCTGCTATAGAATCCACGGTGAGGTGTGCGCTGTCGACACCGTGCTGATCCGCTTCTGGGATACGGCGACTGTGGACGAGGACCGAGCGTCGTACGTGTTCGCGGCGCAGCCCATAGTGCTGAAGAAGAAGAAGAAGCAGAAGAAGAAGAGGGCGAAGAAGACGGGGACGAACACGGCTGGAGGGATATCGGGCGTGGATCGGTAGCGAGGCGCATTGGACGGCGATGCAGGAAAGTGGGATTGTATAATAATACAATGTTTTTCTTTGCTTCTACTTGCCCAGCACGAGGGCCTCCATGAGCAGGCCGGCCGAGGCGCCCAGCACGAGGCCGAGGTTGAGGAAGAAGCTCGTGAACGGGCCGGCGAGCGGCTGCTCGTCCGGGTGGACGCTCTCGCTCACGAGCAGGATGGTCAGCGAGCCGAGGTACCCGTTCGTGTGGCCCAGCACCGACACGAAGAGCACGGACCAGAGGTCGTGCGTGAAGTATTGCTGCTTGACGATGGCGATGATGATGGGCACGAGCACGAAGCGCGCGACGACCGCGACCCAAAGGTTGCCGGCGTGCAGGCCAAAGCGGTGGCCAACCATGAAGCGGCCGACGCAGTCCGCGACCGAAAAGATCGTGAGCAAAATGAGCGACCACCAGCCGCTCGCCTCGAGCGACGGGAAGTTGAACGACTTGATCTCCGTCACGAGCGGCGGCCAGAGCGCGAGCGAGGTCACGAACACGAGCGTGAGCAGCAGCTGCAGGTGCAGCACCTTGCGCAGCACGGTCCACTTGGTCGCCTTGGTCGCGCTGCCGTGGGGAAACGCGTCGTCCGACACGCGCCGCGTGCCGTCGAGCAGGTACGACTTCTCGGTCATCTCGACGCCGGCGTCCTGCTTCTTGTGCAGGTAGAAGTGCGAGATCCTGAGCCGCAGCACCTTGTAGTACGCGAGAATGCACAGCGCGATGGTGAAGGCGCCAGTGTAAAAGTAGATCAGCGTGGACAGCACGAGCTGGTTCGCCGGGAAGACGAGCTTGGTGAGGTCGCGGTAGACGCTGCCGATGAGCGTGCTGAGGCCGACGCCCAGCTGGAAGCTCTCCTGCACCTTGACTGGGTACTGCGACACGAGCCCGATCGTCGAGCTGTCGATGAACGCCGTCGCGACCGCGACGGCCGCCGTGCCGCCGAGAACGGCGATGGCGTTCGCCCTCTCTGACGACAAGAAGAGGTACGACGTCGGCACAAACGTGAGCACGATGAGCTGGCCGAGGAAGCCGCCGACGATGCGCCCCGTGTACCACGGCTTGCCGAAGAACACGACGATCACGCCGAGGAACGCCAGGTTCGTGTACATGAACACGGATGTGATCTCAAACTCGATGTTGTAATCCGGGAAGAGCATCTTCCAGTAGTCCACGGGCTGCGTGAGCGCCGAGAACGGGAAGAGGTAGCCGATGCCGACGAGCGCGAAGAGCACGCACGCGACGCGCTCCTCGCGCTCGCGCTGCGCGGCCGTGAGTCCCTCAACGGCGGCCGCGTCCTCGAGCTGCATGAGCACCGAGGCGTCGTCGTCGTCGCGCGTGTCGAAGCGCAGCTTGTGGCCCAGCACGGGCGTGCGCGGCAGCGGTGACTGCATCTCTCCGTCAGTGGGCGAGTCGCTGAATGCGATGGAATGCGAGGGGGGGGGGGGGGG
>JAADVV010000171.1:0-23562 GCA_023335905.1 Pythium pyrilobum | reverse complement strand
CCGGCGACGCAGACCCCCTCGGGATCGACCCAACCGGATAGGGCACAAGAAGCGCGGCACACTATCGCCTGGGCTTCGCCCAGGGCGAGCCGCAGGGGCGGCTCGGAAGGACGGTGTGGTGCTCGCCAGTCTCCTCACGCGCGCGCGCGATCAGGCTGCAGGGTTAACAGAGCTCATTACGGCAGTTATGTAACCAATACCATCATCATCAACTCGTACGGCGACTCGCTTCGAGGGCTTCCGCACGATTTGCCGTGGTTCCTGCCGGGTCCGCCCAGAGAGAGAGGGCGAGTCGTGAGTGAGAAGCTCAAGGTGGAGGCGACGACCGCGAGGACACAACACACTCCCGTGGACAGTCGACGTTGGCTGGAACTACTGCCATGGAGAGAGACGGCTGAGGCGGTTGTTGTTAGGAGACGGATTGGCGCATTTGCCGCTTCGTGGTGGACGACGTGCTGCCCTTGCGGTCAGCCTTGGCCTGTTGCTGCTCCTGCGTGGCCGAGCCCGGGCGGCCCTTGCTCGCGGCCTCGTACAGCAGCTGCCAGCGCGGCTTCTTGTCGGCGTCTTTCTGCTTCTGCAGTTTGCGTAGCTTCTTGGCCTCGAGTTTGGCGCGGATCCACGCCAAGTAGTCGTCTTTGATCTGCGATCGGCACAACGCTACACGCGTGAGTTGTCCACATTCCATGCGTCGTTAAAAAGAAGAGAGATTTGGGCCATTTCAAACGCACCTCGGTCCGCCACTGCTTGTAGCCGAGCTCGTCGAACGTCGTGCCCAGCACGCCGTCGCCCCCCATCAGACCTGCGTTCACGGTATCGCCATTTTCGTCGTCGTCGTCCTTGTCTTCGGCCTCCTCCGCGAGCGAGGCGATTGAGCCCGCCGGACCGGTGCTTCGCCAGCTCTCGCCGTGCGCGAGCGTGCGCTTGGACTCTTTGTGGACGAGATCACGGGAGCTCGCGCTTGGCGAGCCAAAGCTGCCGCCGCCGCTCATCGCCAGGTGGCTCGCGCCGCGAAGCAAATTGCGGTTGCTGGCGCCGACGAGTTTCTAGTGTTGGCACAGCAACAAAAACTTTCATGACAATTGCGCAACTCTAAAGCCTGGGAGAGAGAACACCGCACCTTGCTCGAGTACCGATGGAGCCCAGCGTTCTCGACGAACATGCGTCGTTGTTGCTACAGAGAAACACTCGTCAACAGCCCTGTAGTGAATAGCAGCAACATATCACTCACCAGCTCTAGGTCGAGCGCGTCCTCCGAGATGTTGAGCTCAACCAGTGACTTCTTTGTCCCCTGCATCCACCACGAGCACACGCTCCGTCAGCGATGGCAAACGTTCCATTTCGTTTCCCCACGTCGTGCACGACTGTCAGCGCACCATGTGACGGAAGCCCAGCGAGAGAGACGACGATCCGTGTGTCTCCGTCGCCGCCGAGCTGTCGCCGCCGGTCGAATCGCGCGCCGAGTCGATGTGCTCGTCAATCAGATGCGCGTACTCCTCGTCCTGGTCGTGTGGCTCGTCGAGAAGCGACTCGGTGATCTACGCATCAGAGAGGTATGTGTGGGATGAGAGTGGGGACCCCACTTACGATTCGCTGACTGGCTGGCCATCGCCCGTACCTCCTCGAGATCCTTGTAACTGATGACCTTGGGCAGACTGAGAAATGTGCTGAGCTTGCGGACCAACCTGAGCGCGGCCGCAGCCTCTGGATCCAGAGGCGCCCCACTGCTTCCGCCCGACCGGAAGCTCGCGTTGCGGGAGCTCATGGGCTTGCGCAGGCTACCGATGCGCCGCATGCTCGACGAGTGGCTCCCACACGGCGAGACCACCGCGGCATCAGATTCATCGAAGCGGTCGCTCATTTCATCCATGTCACCGTCCGTGCGTTCGCTAAACGAGCCGTCGTCGTACTCCTCTCCTTCGTACTCCTCGGTCAGCACGCCGTCGCCGTAGTAGTCGTCGTCATCGTCTTCGTCGTCATCGGGGAGCACCTCGGCCGTGTTGTTGGCGATCTTGAGCAGCGCAACGGTCCGCGTGCGCAGCAGCATGCGCTCAATGTGGTCATCCAATGAAAGCGACTCGACGATCTTCTTGGACGTCTTCCTCGCCTTGGCGTCCACCGGTGCCACCACCTGCGCGTTGTCGTCGTCCGAGTCTTCGTCTCCTTCGTCCGAATCGACGTTGATTTCTTTCTTCTGTGGCTTGGCCGTCATTGCTCCCTGGTAGCCTGCCGCTTCACAACTTGTGAGTCCCTTGGGCTCAAACCAGAGACCAGAACGGACGGCAGCCTACGGTAGCGCAGCCCGTTAACCTGCTCGAGCGCCTTGGCCACGCGCTCGTGCTTGACCACGTCCTCTACTTCGATCGTCATGGCCTCTCTCTCTCTCTCTCTCTCTCTCTCTCTCTCTTTCTGTCTTTCTGTCTTTCTTTTCGTCCGCTTGAATCGTTCAATGCGTCAACTCGGGACGCGACGGCGTTGGGGACGCGAAACGGCGTGCCGATTGGAGATCACGTCACACAAGCGAGGGAGGAGTTGGCGGATCCGCCCAGATGGGTACATTAGCCTCATAGCAGTGACTTTGTGACCATGCCGGGCTTTGCCCGCACCACTGAGCGCGGCCCCGCGGACTGCGGCCGCGCGCGGGCGCTGTGCTTGACGAGCTGCAGCGCCTGCATTGTCTTCGCGTCGATCGACTTGTCGCCGACCGCGAGCGACGGAATCTCCACGGTCGACGAGCTGCGCCGCAGCGAGGTCGCTGCTGATGAACTCGACGGCCGCGGCGGTCGCTCGCTCGGCTGCGGGCCGACGATGGCGGCTCCCTCCTCCATGACGACTCGGTAGCGCTCTTCCAGGTACTTGTTGCGCTGCCGCAGCCGCCTCACGTCCGTGACCGTGAAGCGGAGCTGGTTTGTTGCTGCACTTGGGTGTTCTTCTTGGTCGCTCTCCGAGCCCGAGCTCTCCTCTGGCCGCAGACTCGCTCGCTTCTTCGCGTCGCTGCTATGGTTGGACGCCGCAGCGTCGTCTCCGTCCATGTAGAACGGAGACTGCTGCGCCATCGCCTTCGCCGTGGTCTTCACAGCCCGCTCCAGCTCGCCGCGCAGGTTGTCGCACGTGTCCATAAGCTGCACGCGCTCGACGCGGAAGAGCCGGTTCTTCTGCTTGTGCTGGTACTCGGACGCGATCATCTTCCGCAGCTGCGTCTGCATGCGCTCGATCTCCTTCTCGAGCTGCTCGATCTTGGCCTTGTAGTGGTCCAGCAAGTACGGGTTCTCGTTGGCCTGCGCGCGCAGCAACTCGGCACTGCTGCCTTCGGTCGGTCCGCTGCTCCCGTGGGTCTTGATGCTGGAGGCACCGCCACCGAGATGGTGGCTCGACGCCTTGAGCTGCTTGGCGGATCCCTTACTCGCAGTACTCGCAGATCGAACGAGCGGGCGCGCTTGCGCCGGCGCCTGTTTGATCTTTTGTAGCGCCGTAAATAGTTTGTTGTACTCGTCTTTCATGTTCTGGATCAGCGCGTCGCGCTCCTTCAGGGTTCCCCGCGTCCGCAGTAGCTCGGCCTCCTGGTCGGCGAGCTTTTTGCCCTTCTCGTCAAGCATCTCGCGCTGCTTCTTGACGTCCTTCTCCAGTTTGAAGCAGTGCTGCGCCTGCGTGCTCTGCTTCACGCTGACGAGATGCTGTTGCTGCCGCTGGAGCTCGCGGCGCAGCTCCTCGTTGCCCGATCCGAGTTTGCTCAGCTGGCATTCGTAGTCCTGCAGCACGCGCTTGAGGTTTTGCTGCTCGGCCGGCGTGGAACCCAAGAGTCCGCTGATCGCATGGCTTGACCCCACAGCAGAATTTAGCGGGGACCCTGAACCGCCGTTACCGTTCCGCAAGTGGTCGCCCGTGCGCGAGAGCTCGTCGGTCACTCGCTTGCGATCGCGAGCAAGCATGTCGTTTGCGTGCTTGAGCTCATCTGCATCGGCTTGCTTCTTGGCGAGTTGCTCCTGCTGGGCATCGTTTTTCGCGCGTAGTCGATGCAATTCGACGTTGAGCTGCTCGAGCGAACGTTTGAACTGCCGCGCCGTGCGCTCGTGATCACTCTGCATGGTCGCGAGCTGGTCAGCGAGAGCCCGCATTTGCTGTCTAGCCGTCTCGCAGGCTTCTTCCCACTTTTGCATCTCTTCTTGCGCGTCCCGGGCATTCCTATGAGCACAGGGGGTAAGCGGATCATTACGATGAAGTCAGGCGGACGAGTCACGACGCACCTCGCACTTCGTGCTGTCAGCGTCACGATCGAACCTTGCATCTCGTGGAACTGCTGCTCGTGGGTCGTAAAGTGTACGCGCAGATGGGTGCGCAGCGCGTTGAGCAACGCGATTGGGTCGCCCTCAGCCTTCTTCAAGTGTTCTTCCTTGCGTTTGGTTCTCGCAAACGCACTGTCTTCCTCCGCCTCATGGCTGCCGGTTTGGCACCGCAACGTCGGCAGCGTCGCCGTGCGCTCCATGACCTCCATGAAGAAGTCGATGATCGCGGCCTCGAGGCGTGCGAGCCGCTTCACCTTGACTTGAGCGGCATTGAGGCGGTCGGCGAGATGCTTCACTTCCGCTGTCGACGCGGCTACGGACCCGATGCCAGCGACTGGCGCGGCCATCGTAGCGTGAGACGAAGGGAAGCGACTCGATCACTCCTATGACTCTCGCTCTCCCCCGTGACAAGCCGCGAAGAGCGATTGACTCAACCCTCTCGGAGGGACGCGCGTTGCCCGTTTTAGAAAATGTTCCGAGCTCGACCTTCAGCAGCAGCGATGAAGGTGAATCAAAAGACCGACGGGGCGTCCCCAAGCTTCCTCCGCATGCCACTGTTCCCACGTGCTCCCTAGACGTGGGCGGTCGACTCGTACGACGGGAAGAGCAGGTTCGGGAACTTCTTCGCGATCGCGTAGAACTCGTCGAGACTCATGTGGCCGTCGCCGTTGTCGTCGGCCTGCTTGAGGATCGTAGCAGCCTTCTTGCGCACCTGGTCGTCGGTCGTCAGGTGGTTGGCCTTGAGGATATTGATCAGCTCGTCCTCGGTGATGAAGCCGTTGTGGTCGTCATCGAAAAGCTCAAAGCAGAACTTCACGCGCTGCTGGCGGTCGGTCGCCTCCATGAAATTGACGATGCCCAACAGGATCTCGCGCAGGTCGGCACCTTCATCAGGGCTCTGCGCGTCGCTCGTGTACAGCGTGAACAGCCGACGGTACTCGCCCGTCGGCTCGACCTCAAAGAGCATACAGAAGTCGGCAAAGTCGACGAGCTCATCCTCTTCGCCCTTGTGCATCGCGCGAAACTTCATCGCGATCCGCATAAGCAAGTCGATGTTCGGGTTGTTGTCCTCGACGAACTGCTTGAGCAGCCGCTTCTTTTCCTCTTTGATCTCCAGCAAACGCGTCTTTTGCTCGGGCGTGAGTTCCTTCGTGATGAGCTTGACGTCCACGTCTCCTTGCGCGTCGTCGCCGATCTTGGCCGTCGCGAAGTCCGGGCTCGCTGGGTCCGGATGGATCACCATGCGCCGGAACTCGTCAAAGCTCACTTGGCCGTCGCCGTCTAGGTCGCATAGCTTGACCATCTCGTCAATCTCCTCGTCCGTGACCAGCTCGCCCATGCAGATAAGCAAGTGGCGGAGCTCGGCCGCGCCGATGAAATTGTTCTTGTCCAAATCCACGAAGCGGAACGCGCCAAGGATTTCTTCTTCACTGAACTCGCTGTCACTACCCACCATCAGATCGAGCACAAGTCAGTCGGTCATTCGTCTCAAGCCAATCCCTACCAAATGGAAACGTACTTTTGTACGAATGCTTTCGCTTTGGTCGCAGCAGACAGCGCGCTGACTTTTGCACTCGTGGCAGCAGCAGCTGCTGCTGCCGTAGACGCTGAAGGCACAGCGTCCTGCTCGTCGGGGAGTGGCTGGCCGGCAGTCTCCTTTGTGCGCCGCTCCTTCTCCGTGAATTTGTCCATCCCGACTTGGTGCTGCGGGTACGCGACCCCGCTCGGACCGACAAAGCTCATCTCGAGGTGCAGCTCACCGGCGGCGTCTTTATTTCCGAACTTGCCTTTGACCCACAGCTTGAGCCAGTCGTCGACGAAGCCGTACCGAAAAATGGGCAGCAGCGACACGGTCGCGGCGCCGATGAGGTCGTCGTTGCCGATCGAGTCGGCGTCCCATACCTCGACGATCATGTTGTACTGGTCCACGACCTCAAACGTGAAGATCTCGTCCTCCCACTCGGGCTCGCGGCCGCCGTCGTTGTCCGTCTTAGTCTTCTTGAGGGCCTTGGTGGCCTTGCACTCGACCATAAACTTGACGTACGGGTCCTGACGGCCGATGGCATCCACGCTGCGCAGCTGCCGCGCGGCAAAACAGTGCACAGTGAGGATGCCCGCAGGGAAGAACTCAATCTTGACGACCACGTCTCCCGCGTGCTGGCCGCTGTTCTTGAGGGCGATCGCGTGCTCCTGCTGGCCAAGCTGCTGCATGAAATGGAGAATGGAGAACTGCGTCTCGCCGATGAGGTCGTCGCTGCCAATGTCCTCGTCGAAGACGCTCAGCTGCATCTTGTTGACCCAGAGCTCCTCGGTGATCCAGAAGAGCAGCTCCTCTTCTCCAAAGTACGGGTTGCGGCCGCCTTTCTGGATGGTCTTGCTGCGCTTCGAGAATGCGCCGATGCTGAGCTTGCAATACGGGTCTTGCTTGCCGATGAGCTCCATGCTTTTCAGGTTGCGGCCTTCGAGGATCACCACGCTGATCATGCCGACGAGCGCGATGTCGAGCTTGATCTCGACCTCAATCTCCCCGCAGGCTTCGCCCCTGCTCAGCGAGAGCGGCATAACCTCGCGGTGGGGCTTGCCGTCGAAGAACCGCAGCGCCGAGAAGTTCACCTCTCCAATGAGCTCATCCGACAGCAAGTTCTCGTCGAAGAGCTCGAGTTTGATCGGCACGTCGCCGTCGTGGATGAGCGTCTCGGGCTTGACCATGTCCACGGCCACGACCTCTTCGTGGAAGATTACGGTAGACGTACACTTCTTGAGAGTCTTGCTCTTGAGCTCGAGCATAGACAGCGGGTGCGTGCCGATTTGGATCTTGATATACGGATCTGCCGAGAACTTTTTCTCCGAGCCGCCCTTCTTCTTGAGCCCGCGCGCTTCAAGCAGCTTGAAGTTGAGTCGACCGCGCTTGAGCATCCTCTCGATGACCTCCCGCGGGAGCGCGGCGTTCTCGGCCCCATCGTCGGCCTCTCTGTCCTTTGGCGGAGGCGGCTCCTTCGGTGGTTGAGGCGGCGGACTTAGTGGAGGACCAGGCGGAGCCCCAGGCGGCGGACCAGGCAGGCCGTTCTTCTTCTTGGGCGGTGGCGCCCCAGCGGGGGGACCAGGCGGGGCACCCGGCGGAGGCCGAGGTGGTGGCGGCCCCGACGGCGGCCCCGGCACTCCTGCTGGCCTGCGAGGTGGTTGGATTGCCGGTGGGCCCGGGACCGGGCTTGAATCTGAAGTCGCGTCTGTCGCGCCTGCCTTCGCTGGGAAAGGAGCTCGTGGGGGAGGTGGAATACCGGCAGGTCGTGGAGGCGAAGGGATACTCGGACGAGGAGGAGGAGCACCACCTCCCGATGGCGATGGTGCGGCTCCACGAGGAGGTGGTACACCGCCTGGCCTTGGAGGAGGTGCGCCTGACGGTGGTGGCAGTCCGCTGGGTCGTGGAGGGCCATCGGATGCGCCTGGAGGAGGCCCGGCAGGCCGTGGAGGAGGTGCACCGCTGGGTCGTGGGGGAACACCACCGGCTCCTGGTGGGCGAGGCGGCGGCGGCGCTCGGGGAGGTGGAGGTGCCATCGTGGGTCGTGCCGCTGAGGCGTCGGAACGGAATGCACTGTGCGAGTCGCGTGATGCGTCGCTTCGGATCCGCCGAGCAAGTCTCACATGAGCGGCGGGTATCTTTGAGTCTCCAACAGTGGCCGGTCGCTCATTTGGCGTCGGCTAAGTATAGACGCAGCCACAGCACCCATCAACTCTTCTTCCGCAATGGCAAGGACCCAGTCTCCACTACGAGAAAGCGATTGCCTGCAGTACAAAGGCAGCTCTCGTGACGAGACGCCGATGACGGGCCAGATCTTCGTCGACGCGCACGTGGCACACGCCTCGCCATACCGTGCTGGCATGGCGTACTCGATCGACTCGTTCTCCGAGTACTCGTCGGTCGCCGTGAGCCGCACGCCGACGCGCGCGATCGTGTCGCCGTCGACGTCGGTCGCGTTCAACAACCGGCACGACGAGGAGCTCTTCCGCGACTTGTTCGGCGCCGACCCGGACACCGAGCAGCGAGACGTGATCTTTGGAGAGGGTGGCTCGCCGGCTCTGCATCGAAAGACCAAACCTATCACACCCAGCAAGGGCATGGCATGGCACACGGGCGCCACACTCTCATCGCCGTTCGGGCCATGTAACTCGCCAGTCGTGCCACCACTGTCGTCCAAGCGAACTCCCGCTTCAACCAACAACACCATCACACTTAGCGCGGCACCATCGCTGAGCGCGCCCGTGCCTCGCCAGAGTGCGACGGAATTGATGACGGCGAGGCCACCTCCGTCAAACGACAATCAAGCAGCATGGGACGACAAAGGCTTGTCGCGAGTGCCAGAAGTCGACGAAGACGACGATGGCGATGCCGACGATCCAAGCGCGACGGATGAGCCAGCGAGAAAGCTGAAGGCGAAGCCGTCGACGTTGCCGTCAAGTCCTGGTTTGAGCAGCTGGTCCACGCGCAGCAATGACGCTGCTGTGCAGCAAGAGACCCTGAAGTTCCTGGAGAAGCTGGACCTGAAAACGCTCATGGCCCAACCTCGGCCTGACGTGACCATGTTTCTCCCATCGGTATCCATACCGCTGACTGGAGGCAGCAACCAACCCACGTATCCCGTTCCAGACATTCACGCCGACGATGAAGACCGTTTTCTCCAGCAATCAGTAGTCGGCGCTGCTGCTGGCTCGAGTCGCAAACTCTCAGCACGGAAGGAGTTGCAGCATCACGCCGCCGAAGCCTCAGCTCGCTTGGCGCACATGGCGCAAACGTACGGCACGACGGCTACGGAGCCGCGAAAGACGCGCAAGGAAACGCTCACTCGGCTGTCGAATCCGATCTCGGGATACACTTCGACGCTGCAGGCGCTGTCACCTGAGCAGCGCAAGAAGCGAGAGGCCGAGCAAAGGGACTGGCTGCCTCCGGCATCGACACCGCAGCGAAAGCCACTCTCGGAGAGGAAGGTGGGAAACCTGATTGATCGCTTGTCCAACGTGTCGAGCGTCTACGAGGCGGCAGCGGCTGCCCAACATCCAACGCGCCTGTTCAAAGCGAAGCCGCTCGTCAAGGGCAAGACATCGAAAGGCGCAGCGGTGAAGGTCGAGCTTCGCGCGAAGTATAACCAGCTCGACGTGGAGCCGACGCCACAGAAGATGAGGGCAAAGGTCTCGAGTACTGGAAGTCGACACGCGGAGTCCAGCGTGGGCGTCCGAAAGGCCGCGCTGAAGCAGAAGCTGGCATCTCGGAGCACCACGAAGTCACGCGTCGCGTCGCCAACGAGCCCATCGAGTGGCACGGGTGCCACTTTTCTCACGCAGCACGAAGAGACCGAGGCAAAGCTGTCGAGTAAACGCGGGTCAAGTCGGAACACGCGCTTCACTCCCCAGAGACCGACCGAGAGCATGTCGGCTCGTGAACTCCTCCACGCGCCTCAGCGTCCCAATCTGCCACCTTCTGTACGCGTTCGCCCGCCGTCAAACAGTCGAAGCGACCAACTCACGCCATTCGCACCTTCGACAAGTCGCAGTGTGAAGCGGCCAGAGTTCGGATCAACGTCCCGCAGGATGGACGAAGTGAAAAAGCCAACGCTGCAACGCGACGCCAAGGTCTGCGTGCCGAGTCCGAGAAGAGTTTTTGCCACGTCTACCCGCAAAACCCGCGAGAAGCCAACATCAATCAAGCGTGTGGCCAAGCCGCCGAGTACAGCGAGCGCCCAGCTTCTTGGAGGAATTGTTTCTTCCGGTACTCGCCCCCTGAAGACCCCTGCTAGGCCAGGCAAGAACACTACTAAAGAGCCATCCGCACCTGGACGAGCGAGTATCCGCGACAGCAAAATCAGCGGTCAGCGGTCGACACGGAAGCTGCAAACGTCAACGGCCACCGAAAAAGTCCTGTTGCCGTGTATCCAAAAGCCAAGGGCGGCCATCACTCGCACACTGCGAGCACCCGTGCCTGGACAGGTACACCGAACCCGTGGAGTTGTGTAGCGTCGTGTCGAGGAACAATCCGGAGAACCGATAAAAATAGAGCAGACCATGCGCTTGAAAGATCTTGTCTCACCAGGCGTTTCCTTCTGCAACGGGAAGACTCGGCACCGCTCGTTGGTGTCGGTTCAAAGAGTCGCCTCTCTCACATCGAGTCTCACACACAGAAGCAACCAAACCGGCATGGCGCAGACTGAGAAGACACGAGGCCGACACAGAGCTGAAAGCAAGCCAGGGCGATCAACCGACTCGTCGAAAATGGATTCGGGCTTGGTGACGAGCGAGCGAGGCCCACATCGACGCGCGACGGTCGCTGTGCCGACGATGCCTTTGCATGTGGAGTCCACGATGGGTCCCACCGTGACGTGTCGTCAATGCCGCGTCCAGATCCCCGTGGACGACATCGAGAGCCATGAGTGCAACCCCAAGGATATCAAGGCCGCGACAAACTCCCCTCGAGCCTCAACGGCCCCACTGCTGCAAGCTGCTGCACGCGCGTCGTCGTTCCTCGATTCGTTTCTTGACACATCAGCGAACGACCACTCCGCGCTAGCGCAAAAGCCGAGCGAGCCGTCAACCGCAGGCGCCATTTCAACCACACCGCAGTCGATGCTTCGCGATGTCGAAGTGGTCGCCACACCAGCACCTCCTCCTCGGCAGGCGACGAGGTCTGTCGTAATTGACGACACACCCGTGCCCCCGTATCGTTACCAGAGCCTTCATCATACGCATTCGTCTCCATCCCAGTCGCCGACGAACTCGGATACGTTTGGATCGGATGTCCTCACGTCACCGCAGCATCACCTTGCTCGCTTGGGTCGTTCTCTCTCGGTCATGTCTCCGCCGCCTCAGTCTGTGCTCTCCACGCCAGATGTGACATCACCTCTTACCCTGAGTACACCCGCACGTGGTCAAACGAACTCGGAGAATTCACCTTCGGCTCCAATTCAGTGCCGCGTCCGAGGGGTCCGGCTGAACAAGGAAAAGGTGGCCGTATACTCCATCGTCTCGAACGTCCAACATCAGTTTGCTGACACTTCGTCGGCGACGAGTCCATCAAAGCTTGTAGTTCCGCGGGAGATCATTGTCGAGCGTCGGTACCGTGAGTTTTACGCGTTCGCGTTGACGGTGTATGCAATGTTCCCGAGGCAAGAGCTATGGCAGCGGCTGCCTCCCAAGACGCTATGCCTACCCACCAACCGCAATCAGAGCGGCGGGTTCTTGCTCCGTCGCCAAAGCGGCTTGGACGACTTCGTTCAGCGAGCGCTTGAGCTAATCAATCTTGGGTCAAGCGAGCAGGGGTCGATCGGACAGTGGTATCTTGTCCGCAAATTCCTCAACCTGCCACCGACCGTGACTGGTTCAAGCCAGCCGACGAAAGATCGCAGTCTGATAGCTGCCATGCACGAATTGAAGAAACATGCTCTTCAAACGACTGACTGGGCTCCAGTTGGCAGACTCGATGAGCACGACTCCACATACGAGAAAGTCTGCGATGGCTTCCAAATGGTCAAACGCGTCAAGATGTGCTCGTTTCCAGCTCGTGCCGTCTTCGACATGATCACTCAACGAGTGGAAAACGGGACCAACTTGGCTTCAGCTGACTTGACTGACAATGTGGAGACTGCCTCAGCGTCAACCGCGAATCTCGCGCCAGGCACACCGAGCACGTTCTCGGATCCCATTCTGGAATCTATCGAAGTCTTGCACCGAGAAACCCACCAAACATGGACCGAGCGCGCCGTCTTCAAGGTTTGTGACCCATTGAAGTGCGCTCTGTTATTTGGGTCCACTCTTGACGCTGTTCTTCTCATGCAGGGACGCTGGACGCGCTCCAACTTGGAGATGATCAGTTCAAAGACGTGGAAGTACGACATCGTATAGCTGCTCACTCCTTTGGAACAGCACGTCTAACCCTCTTCCGTGCTTGGCTTGTAGAGTCGACGACAGCGGCAGCATCGTCATCGTTATGATCCCCGCAGATGATCAAGACTGGGTTGGACGGCAGCACACATCTCAGCAACAGAGCCGAGTTGATTGCATTCTTGGCGGCTGGGTCATCTCACCGATCCCAGGGGAAGACACTTGTTCTGTGACGTGGCTCATGCAGGCAAACTTTGGCGAATGCGACGCACGATGCGAATTCACTGGTTCACAAGGGTTCAGCACCGCCTTCGTTGCGCGTTCTTGTCTGTTGTCGTGGGCCAACGAGATCGTGAGCGTGCTGAACATTCTGGAGGTGACGTATGATCCTGTGCATTACCGCTCTCTTGGACCTTTGCTCTCGGGGGAAGACTTCCAGAAACTGAAACTCGAACGTCGAGATATCACGGGAGGAAGCGTCGTGGAAGATCCGCGAGTGTACGTTCTCGCGCGAGACCTCGAGCCGAAGATGTGCCTCTTAATTCACAAGAGCACGAACACGAACGCGCTCATCTTCAAGACTCATCACCGACGCACGCCCGACAAGCAGCAGCAGCTCGACCTTGATCTGCACTCACCGCTCAAGGCCGAGTGGATCATGTTTGAGAAGCCTGGCAACCCCCGACAAGATCTCTCTGTCATCGAGCGCTCAACGACGTACCCGTTCTCGACACGCAATGTCGGCGTGAACGTATTCCACTTCACACTGGAGATTCTTCGCCGCGATTGCGTGCTTCGTTACGATCCAATCCGCGGCTACGCGCTTTTTACCACCATCAGTGGGAAGCCAAACACGCTTCTCAAGCGTATCTATCTCAGATACAGCAAACCAACGTCGCGTCTAAGCTTCTCGCCGAAACTCGAAGAAATTCAACTGTTTGGTCAACACGAAATGGAGACCGTCGTTGCGTCATCTACTTGAAAAGAAGTTGGGGGATTCCGGTGAGGGTACGACAGTGACCATGAGCGATTGCATGTAAACCATCTCATTCTAAGCCAATACAAATCCACATCATACTAAAAGGATCTCACAAGTTGCGCATCTTCTCCTCCAAGCTCGCTGCCCACGAGTCATAGTTCTCCAGAATCGACTTCGATTGGGTGCTTAAATTGTCCTACGCAAAAGAACCCACATGCCATCTGTCAACCTAAAGATGCACGTACTTTCGCTTCCACAAAACATACCTCGTTGAGTTCCTTCTCGAGCGATCGCGCGACGTTTTCAGCAGGATTAAAGTCCGGTAGTTCGTTGCTGGTGGTAGAGCTTCCACTTTGACTCTTCAACGGCAGCTTGTTCCCATTCGAAACACTACGTGGAGCCTTGACGCTTTCGTCAACAATAGCGCTTTCCTCTGGAGTACGAGGGAGATTTGATGACTTGAGAACATCACCGATAGAGAGCGCGCGGCGTTGCACCGATGTTCGCTGCGGTTTGGAAGGGCCACGCTGAATGGCACGTACAAACGCAGACGATAATCAGCATTCGATCGAAACGGCTTCGATCACTTCCACAGTCTCATCACCAACCTCGTTAAACGAGTTTCTCTTTCCTTGGTTTTGCATCGAGACAGCGGGCTTGGGTCGTTCGCTCGCTCGACGCTTGTTCTCATCAACGGGCGTGCTTCCAGCACTGACGCTCAGACGTTCGAAAATGTTGCTTGACGAGGCACGCTTGGGAGAGACACTGCCGAGCGTAGGGCCGATCTCTGGGCGGAATGTGCACGCGTCAAGCTCTTGTTGAGCCTTCAGGCGGTCCCGTTCCTCGACAATCTGATTCTTGTCGATACTGAGTAAACGCTCCCAAATTGGAGTCGTCGATTCACTCTTGCTGCCAGGAGCTGCCGGGACTTCAATCTGAGGACGGAAGGTACACTCTTCCATCTCTTTCTGAATCTTCAGCTCCTCACTGAGCTCGATCTTCTCCTTCACTCGGTCTTTGTCCTGGTATAGTCGCTATGGATGAATAGAAAGCATTAGGTCACCTCCATGAACACACAAAGCAAATATACGAATGCGACCAATGTACCTCGAAAATACTGCTTTTCCCCGTACTGTCGTTGCTTCCCTTCGATTTGACACTGTCGGGCTTGTCAGAGACTCGAGGCTAAAACAGAGAATATCGTTTAAACGTCATCGTCGGCTTCGTGAAAATCTACTTGGATCATACCTTGAAGGAATACCGCTGCTTCTCTTCCTCCAGCTTCTTCTGCTCTCGCTCAGCTGCCACCTTCTTCAAGTGATCCTTGTCGTACAGGCGCTGGTGAAAAGGCTGCTTCGATGCCTTGCCGTTTCCGGCCGCTGAAGATACCTTCGGCTGAAATGTCGCTCGTTCCTGATCCTCCTTCTCCTGCTTCAGTCGAGCAATTCGTTCGGCCCTCTGCTGACCTGCCTGATACAGGCGATCGAAGATTTTGTTGTCTCCATCTTCGGTCTTCGCCTTCCTAATCACCTTCGGCCTCGCTTGCTGCTCAGCTTCCAGTTTCTTCTGCTCGATTTCGAGGCGCTTCTGCTTGACTAATTCAATGTCGTAAAGAGGTCTGCTGCGAACAGGAGACCTCGTTGCCTTGATCTTCGGCTTGAACGTCAGCTCTTCCTCATCTTTCTCCTGCTCCTGCTTCTTCTTCTCTTCTCTCTTGGCCTGGATTTCCTGTGCGTTCTTGTACAGATTCTCAAACCGCGGTCTGTCCGAAGAAGATGCAATCTTTTTCGCCTTCGTGGTAATCTGAGGCTTGAACGTACATTGCTCCTTTTCCAGCTTCTCTCGCAATGCCTCCTTCTTCCGCTGGGCTTCTTTGGCTCTCTCGTGAAGCATCACAAATCGGTTTGGAGCATCCGGCGAATCGATCTTCTTCGGCCTCGTATTCACCTGCGGAGTGAATGTGAACTCTTCCTCTCGTTGAGCCTTCTTGGCTTCGAGGCGTCGCTTTGATTCCATTGCTTGTTCGTACAGACGGTTTCCGGCTGCGTCAATTTCTGAGGCGCTGAGCTTTTTCTTGGCAATCGTAGGCTCAGAATCCGTCGTATCTACAGGAGCCGGACGCGGGCTCGCGGCGCGCGCTCGAGAAGAGGCAGTGCTTGCCTGTGTTGGGCTCGTGGCGGCCTTTGGTGGCGTCTTCGTTGTCGTTCTCTTCATAGTCGCCGAGCTGCTCATCGAGCGCTGGAATGTAGGAGCCTTCGAGGCTGTGGGCTTCGTTGCACCAGCCGCTCCCGGCGTTGCCGACGCAGCTGGCGGTGTGTGTGTGGCCCTGGTAGATGGAGCAACAGTGGGCCTTGTTGAGATTGGAGTCCTAGCCTTTGCAATAGTGCTGCCATTCGTAGAGAGGCGAGTTGATGCTCCAGATGGGCTGCTCTTTGTGACGGGCATAGCCTTCACTGCAGTCGGTGCTGGTGGCGGAGACACAGGGGCAGTCTTCACTGGAGCTGGCGACAACTCGTTCACGACAAGTTCCGGCTCAACCACTACGGTGGGCACCACGGGCGAAGGCGCCGGCGGTGAAACAATCGCATCTTCGGTTGATGACTTCATCGCTTCCTCCGCAGTTGGCAACGCGACCTCAGGCACGCTTTCCGTTAAAGGTTTCGTTGCTGGAGACAGTTCAGTCTCCAAAACACACTCAGCTTCCTCCACTTCCACAGCCGCAACTTCCGCTTCAAACGCATCGGCCGCATCTTCGACAGTGACCGATTCGTTTTCGATGATCGTATCCGACGACTGCGAAACGACAGTCCAGATTTCTGAATGGGTAGCCGTCTCAACAGGAACTACTTCAACCGCTGGGGGTGGGCTCACTGGCAGCTCTGGCTCGACCACCACCGGCTCTGGCAGTGGCTGTGGCGCCTCTTGAACGAGCACGACAGATTCGCTGACTGGTGGTTCGGGAACAGACTCCACTACGGCTGGCTCTGGCTCTGCGGTATACTTGACCACACTCGGCGCCGAAAACGGCTCCTCAAACTCAAACTCGTCAATCGCCGTAGGCGGTGCCACGGCAACTGGAGCGTCCTCAGGCGCCGACTCTACGGGATTCTCTTCTACCGGCTCTGGCAGCATCTCGACTTCGATCGGCGCAGATGGAGGACCAGCAGGCGCATCAGTTAAAACGGTCGAGGCGGCGGGAGCAGGCGTCTCCGTGATCTCGATCGCGGCAACATCGGCCTCAGTTGGCTCAGCGGTGGCCTCAAAAGGCGCAACGACGACTTGCGGGGTGACAGGCGAAGCAACTTCAGCAGGCGACGCAGCGACTTCAACAGGCGGAGAAGCGACTTCAGTAGGAGCAGGAGCAACGACCACTTCAGGAACACTGGCGGCTTCAGCAGGACTAGTCGCAGCTGCAACTTGCATTGGCGGAGAGTCGAACAGGTCGGCGAGGTCCAATGGTGCAGAGGAGGCGGCGAGCGCCGACGGCGGCGCGACCACCGACGACGCGCTGCTGCCGCTCGTCGTCGTCGTCATCGCGACGCTGTCAAATACATCAAACACGTGGTTACTCGTAGTCGTGGTCGTTGTAGCCGTGGCCATGGAGCTCGACGCCGCGACGGGCGACGGCAGATCAATCAGCGACGCCACCTCGTCGCCGTTCGTGGGCTTGGTCGGCTCGTCGTCCTCGTCCGGCGTGACGGGCGACGGCGTCTCCGACTCAATCTCGCCGGCGTCACCCGCGTCCATCTCCGTGCGGATCAGCATCGCGTCCTCGGCCGTGAGGCTCGCACGCGAGTTGCGCTTCTTCTTCTTTTTCTTCTTGCTCGACGACTTGGCGCCGTTGGTGGTTTCCCCGCCGTTGCCGTCGTGGCCGTTGCCCGTGAGCGACGGCGCAGCCGATGACGACGACGCGCCGTCCTTGGCGGGCGACGCGCCGCTGTCGACGCGGGCCTTAAGCACGGCCGCCGCGCCCGCCGTCTGCATCGCAGCCTTGGCCATCGCGTCGTTCATCGCAGAGTGTCTTTCCGCGCGCGGTGGAGTTTCTTTCCCTTTGTGGGCCCGCGGCGTCTTGCCCTTCGCTTCGCCGATCTACAGTATTGCAGACAGAGGACGGCGGGGCGGGCGGAGGAAAGGGGGCGGCGGAAAAGCGGGAAGAAAGTAAAACCTCAGAAACGAGGTGCAACGCATTGAAGCGACGAGTTGAAGAGGTAGGACCATGGATACGATGCTAAGTACGATTCGAAAACCACCGTGAAGTGCATGCTCAAGGCGACATATTAATACAGTACAGTACCTATGGCCGACGTAACAAGGGCGTAATAATGCTGTATGTACACGCGACTCGATTGACGAGACACGCGCGCGTGTACCGTGTTGCATGCGTCTCTGGTGGGTTTCCCCGCGCTTTCGCGTTTGGCGCGCTTCCGCCGTCGGCGCTTCATCTGACCGTGCGGAAAGGCGCGAGAGAACACGATCCGCCAGTCAGTGACGACTTCGCGTCTTCTCTCCATGAGGATGTGCCATTGTATAATGACTATTGGAGCACGCAGCTGACTGGCTACTAGTACTAGAAGTGCAGTACCGGTAGTGAAGGTTCGGCATTGGGCCAATCGCACGCGCGCGAGCCTGTATGCTCACACCGCGACGCGCACGTGGAGCTTGCCGGACGCGTCGCCCGTGGCCACCACGGTGCCGTCCGCGCTCAGCGCGATGCTCGTGACGGAGAACGCGTGGCCGCGGATCGTGTGGACGGGGAGAACGACGGCGTGCGGGGCGCGCTGCAGCGACGCGACGGCCGCGCGGACGTCCCACACGTAGACGTTGCCGGCCGCGTCGGCGCCGTAGAGGAAGCGCTCGCTGGGGCAGAGTGTTCCGGAGGCGACGAGCGCGCCGTTGCCTCTGGCGGTGGCGGACGGAAGCTCGAACGATGCGATTCCCTACGTGTGGAGATGAACACGGTTGAGTCGCGTCGTCAGTTCGTCAGTTCGTCAGCTGAGAACCACAGGTTCAAGCAAGACACAGCACCTCTCGCGTGGCGAGATTCCACAGCTTGTGCGAGAAGTCGCTGCCAGAGGTGAGTGCCGCGTGGCCCAAATGCATGGGACGCACGCCCAACAAGGACGCGTCGGACTGGAGACACTGAGATGCGTCGCGCTGTCAGACGCGCGACGTTCGGAACACAGGCACTGTGGGGTGACGCACCTGGTGCGGCGTGAAGGGCTGGACAAAACGTCGAGCCACTTCGTCAAACTGGCGGCCAGTCTGTGGTGGAAACGCCGCGCCCGCTACCGTCCATTGGGCGATACGTTTCTGCGACAGCAGCAAGAATCAGCCAAGACACCACCAGAGGCTCCGTGTCTGCCATCGCCGTAAAGCACCTCTCCAACGCAAGAGTCGCGGGCCCTTTCCAGCGCGTCGGCATCGGGGAAAGCGCGCACCAGCAGCTCCAGCGACTGCATTGAAGCATTTCGAGAGGTGTTGGCGAGCCGCTCGCGGAGTTGCGCGGCCAGCGCGCGCTGGAAGTGGAGGTAGTGCGGCTGCGCGTGCAGGTCCCACAGCGAAACGCGGTCTGCACACGATGCAACTGGATGGTTTAGAGGCGACGGCGAATAGAGAGGAGAGAGATGGAGAAGAAAGATTGGACACCTTGGTGGCAAACTGCCAGCAGCGACGGGTCGGTGGGGATAAAGGAGACGCCTGAGCACGGCTCACCAACCTACGGATATTCTGTCAACACATAGCGGGAGGGAGACGAGAGAGGAATGAGGCCTCCTTACAGATATGGTCAGGAGCGGGATGGGGATGCCGCGCAGCCACAGCGCGACGACGCCGTCGAGGCCCGCGGTCGCGAGGATCGTCTGGCTCGGGTCCGCGTCGCACGCGAGAACGCAGCTCGAGTGGAACAGAAACTCTTCCACGCAGTGAAGCTTGCTGTGCGCCAGTCGCAACGATTTTCATTCCATACCACAGGCCATCACGCGTGCATGAATGGAACTCAGCGTACCTCTCCACGATGTGATCCTCACGTAGATCCCACAGGCGAACGGCGCCGTCGTCACCTGAACGAATCACAAACACGCTCTTGAGCCAGCGCGTGCGCTAGGTGCTGATGCACAACCCGCGTACTGTACCTCCGGTTGCTAGCAACGAGGTGCCTCGAATGTGGTGCATACTGTCGGCAATATCATCAGACAGGCATCGCTATCGCCATAGTGCCAGTCGCCGCACTGACCAGTTGATGCTGCCGCGATGCGCGCCCCGGAAGCGCACGTCCGGTCGAATGCGCAGCCTCTGCGCGGCGTCCTCTCCACCACTGCTTCGCTCGCAGATCTCGTGGAGACACGTGTAAAACACGGAGAGATTGCCCACGGCGTCGCCCGACACGATGCAGACCTCTCTGATGACGCCGCCACCGCGGCGAGTGCGCAGCGGCGGCGATGTCTCGGTGGCCACCGCACAGCACGCGACGCGGGACACGTGCGCGTGGAGCTCGAGCGACGGTGCGTCACGTAGGCGCTCGTGAAGCAGCGCGGTGTCGTACGCAGGCGGCTTTCGTCCATGCAGAGGCCGACGGCGTCGCCGACCGACGCGGCGCCCATCCATCTCCTCAAAATGGATCGGTTCCAAATTCCCGCCAAAAGAAAAACGGATAGAAATACCGGTATTGTACCAGTACCCCGTCACCGGTTTCGATACCGGTGGGAGCTGCTCTCTCTCTCTCTTCAACTGGCCCTCTTCCGCGTCAGCAGCTCACTTGCCATTGACGAAATGACGCGACGCGCCAAGGAGCGGCGGCAGGAGCGCGTGCAGGAGAAGCAGCGCGCGATGGAGGAGCGGCTGCAGCGCGAGGCCGTGCTGAGCACGCGACCCGACTGGCGCGCGCTGCTGCGCCGCATCGACGGCGACGACGCGGCCGCGCAGGCCGTCGTGTCGCCGCGCCACCAGGTGCTGCGCGGCGAGGCCGCCGACGGGCTCGCGTGCGACCCGCCGAGGCGGCCGCCCGCCGCGGCCATCGCCGAAGCCATCCAGTGGAAGAGCACGCACGTGCCCATCGCAGCGGCGAGCGTCTTTCAGCTGCCCATCAAGGTCGACGCGCCGCTCGCGACGCTGCAGTACGAGTTCTCGACGAAGGACTTTGACGTCAACTTTGGCATCCAGGCCGTCGGCGCAGACGGCGCGATGCGCGAGGTGCGCGCGACGGCGCGGTACGAGAGCCAGAAGCAGAGTGTCAAGGGCGAGCTCCAGCTCGAGGGCCCGGCCATGGTGCTGCTTCTCTGGGACAACTCGTTCAGCTGGCTCAACACCAAGCAGCTCGCGTACTCGGTCGAGCTCAAGCAGGACTTCCCCGACACGGGCGAGGGCGCGGCCGACGCCGGCGTGACGCCCGAGCAGCGCGCATCGCTGGCGCTGCACGAGCGCGCCAAGCGCGAGAGGCTGCGCACGCACCGCGAGTCGTCGTGCGAGGACCTGCAGTCCACGATCACGAGCCACGACCAGCAGATCGAGTTCATCAAGTACCAGATCGAGGAGCTGCGCAAGACGCTTGAGACGACCGAGGCGCTCAAGAGGACGACGATGGAGGAGCAGCAAGGCCTGGATGAGGAGATCGAGGCGCTCACGTGGGAGATTGACGGTGCGTGGCCACTGCTGGTTTTGTATTGGCGGCGGAGAAAGAACCTGACTCGGTGTGTGGATCTGCAGCGCTGCTCTGGCGGTCGATGGGCACGCGCGTCATTGAGAATATTTTCGCGTTCTGTCCGGAACGAGAACTCGCCGTGTGGTACGTTGTCTTCACGAGTGGATTTGTTGTTGTTCGCCCAGCGTACTGATTCGGTGCTGTCAATGGGGATCTGACGGATCTAGGTCGCTCACCAACCACCAGTGGCACCAGCGCGTCACGCAGTTTCGCGCACCAAAGGCTGCGGCTGTGGAGCCTCATGCTGTGTGAGAGCCGAGCCGCTGCTGTCCTCAGCTCGTTGCCAGCGACTCGAGCTGGTCCAGCAGGTGCCTACGCATGTACACGCCGCGTCAGTCCCTTTGTGTCCTCCATGAATAATCACAGAAAACAATATAGATCCATCGCACAACGTCCGCACCTCGCACTCGTCATGTCCCGCGCGGCCTGGGTGGCCAGCGTACTGGCGGCGCGCGGCTCGCTAGCGTCGAGCGCGTCGTCGACCGCGTCGAGCACACGCTCGTTGCGGCCACGGCAGATGGTCTCCAGTTTCTGTATCCCCCCCCCACCATTTCCACAAGTCAGTTCACAAACCAAGTCTCTCAAGGCAGCAGCAGTAGTGCACTCGTACGTGGTGGGACTGCTTGAAGTCGTCGTCGAGGTCGCGTGCCGTGTCCTCGAGTTCCAGCAGCTTGGCCTTCATGCGCTCCATCTCCGTCTTGAGCGAGAGAAACGAGCCCACGCCTCGCTCACCGTCGGCGTGCTTGAGCCGGCCGAGCGACGGCCCAAAGTGGCTCCGGTACGTCTGCCGCCGCTGTTCCTGGCGCCGCGCGAGGTCGTTCGTGGCCGCGGCGTCGTTCCCGGAATTCGCTGGTGAGGAACGCTCTGCTGCTGATCGAACGGAGCCATCAACGCCGTCGTGGGATGATCTGCTGCTGGAGGTAACTGACGCCAAGCGCACGAGTCGCACACGCTCCGGTTGGTCGTTGGCAGTCGTCGCCGTTGGCTCCATCCGAGCGACGTGGAGGAAGCTGCCGTTGGTCGAGTCGCCAGTCGTCTTTGCGAGGTCGACGTATACGGGGAAGCGGCTCGCGAGCGACGGCGGCAGCCGTGGCGGGTCCCGAGCTTCTCGTGGGCCTGGCAGCGGCCGGTGCTGGACGGCGGCATCCGCACTCGTGGATTGCTGGATGGCGGGTGCGTTGGCCGCGTTGGTGCTAGAGGACGAGGATGTCTCCTCGCGTGGCATCACCTCTTGTGCTTGCTCCACTGTGTCTGTCTGCACGCTGGTCGCTCTCAACTCGGTACACTGCACGCCGGCGGAGGCAAACGCGGGCGGTGGCGACGGCAGCTCATCGCCGGCGCTTCGTCGCGTCGTGGCCTGTAGCTCCGACGGAAGCGCCAGCCGGAAGCTCTTCCGCTGCAATGGAACTGTCGTTTTCATCGTCTTCTCGCCTGCTGCCCCCACTATCGTCGTGAGCAGCAGCAGCTCCGCCTTGTCCGCCGTGTCCGCTGCGACGTCTCTCCGCAGCGGCAGCACGCGCTCGCTGCGTCGTGCGTCTCTCTCTCTCGCTGTATCGATCGGATTCCCACGGATCTGCTCAGTAGACACTGGCGCTGGGCAGGCTCCGTGGGAATCCGCGTCTCGTGTCGCCGCCAGGGGCACGGCAACCATGCGTGGCGCGCTCTGGTACCGCCGCATCTGCTGCGCCTCCTTGCGCAGCTGCAGCAGCCTCAGCACGTTCTGTGTCGACGCGCCCTTGCGCAGCACACCCTTGGCGCTGCTCTCGCTGCGGCCGCGCTTGGTCGGCGAGTGAGACCGTGGGTCCAGATCGCGGACGTGGTACTGCTCGCGGGCCTTCGCGACGGTCTCCGTTATTGGAGACGCGGTCACTTCCACGGGACCGACTGGCACCGACGCTGGCACCGACACCGGTGCGATGGCGGGCTGGGCCACGGCGCTGGCTGTTTCCTGCGACGGTCTGCGTAGCCTTTGCATGTGCTCCTCGATCTCGCGCCGCTGGGTCGTGAGCAGGCTCAGCACCTCGTGGCGGGAGATGCGGCCGTCCACGCTCGACTGGCGCGCCTGCACGGCCCGCTTGATCTCGAGTGCGTCGCTCGCGGGCGGCGCCTTGGCAACGCTGGACGTGACGACAAAGCGGCGGCCCGCGAGCGCCCACGCGACGCGCTGGAAGCTCGCGTCGCAGCAGCAGAGCGCGAGCGCGTCTTCCTCCGCCTCATGGGATGCGCTCGCTCGGATCGCCTGCCGTAGGACGTGGCAGTAGCGAGCCGCTCGATCGTCTGTCTCGCCGTCGGCGGTGGATCGCTCTTCCGCGGCAAACCGCAACGCGCGGAAGCGCCGCAGGTGGCGAGCGCTCACCGTCTGGGAGGAGGAGAAGCCCCACACGACGGCCCGGACGGTCGCCTCCGCGTGCAGCTCCGCCGCGGCCTCGAGGAAGAAGAGCTGCGCGAGCACAACCTCGTCGTCGTCGGTCGTGGCTCGATACAGCGCCAGCGGCTTGAGCTGCAGCGCGCAGGACGCGGCCATCTCACCGAGGCTCCGCAGGGCTGCCGCACCAGCGGCGGCAGTGGCTGCGGTCTGTCGGTAGAGGTCGACGGCTCGCTTGCACAGCGAGCAGCGCTCGCGCACCCAGAAGGACCACACAACCATGACGAATGACCGCAGCGAGCGGCGTCGCGTCGACGCAGCTGCCTCCACAGCCTCCAAAGCCGACGGACAAGGCTCATTGTGAAGACGCGTGCTG
>JAADVV010000170.1:0-23611 GCA_023335905.1 Pythium pyrilobum | reverse complement strand
GGGCGTGACGCGCCGCCAGCTCGACCAGTTCGTCGCGACCGAGGTCACCAAGGCGGACTCGACGTGCGACAAGGCGAGCCGCGACGCGATCGAGAGCCTGCTGCGCTCGCTGTCCCACGTCGCCACGCCCACGACGGCTCGGCAGACGACGCCCGCGAGCGGATAGGCCATCCGACTCGATTGGAAGACGGTGTTGGACCTGGGATCTTTACAATACGAAAACGCTGTGACCGCTTTTAACGTAGCTGCGTTTCGACACCACTTTCGGCCTCTTCATGTTGGCGTCCTCTTCGTGATCCTGAAGCTCACCACGAAGCTCACCACGAACCAATGCATCGATGGTCTCGTTGCGCAGTGCGAGCCAACAAGCGACGGAGAGAGAGAGAGAGAGAGAAAGACTCAAAGGGTCTTCGTGACCAAAAGGGTCCTCACACGTCGCAGATGTATCCATCTATGAAAAGCTCATTAACGTTCTGAGGGCCGGACACAGTTTGGTGGAGACCTGCTCGACAACCGACGATCACTCGCAGATCCGCCGCGTGGCACGAACGACTCTTCTTCCTCTTCCCCTGTGTCCACACCATGACGTCCCACTTGGCGGAGACTCCTGCTCGTCGTCCTCCTCCTCCGTCGGCTCCGGTGCTCCACCCCCTTGCCGTGACGCTGAGCAGCGTCTTCGTCGTCGGTCTCCACGGCGCGTACGCGTCGTTTTACTGCTACGAGGCTCGCCAGTACTTCAAGCTCGCGCTCGTGGACGCGAATGTGCAAAAGACGTGTACCGCTTCTTGAGCATGGGCACGACGCCCCACGTGGAGATCAGCTTCAGTGACCAACGTGTGCATCGCCTTCTGGCACGCCACGGGCGTGCTGCGCGCCGCGCGCACGTCCATGAAGCACCGTAAGTTGGTCGTCGACACGCCAGATAAGAGACTCGTCCAAGGTTTCGCGGCTCGCCTCACGACGGCAGCAGCTCCACGGCGAGAGGCCCCGTGGCCGCGCCGCTGCGCTGGCTGCTCGCCACGTTCGCGTTCGCGCGCCGCGAGGTCTTCACGATGGACAGGCGCCACTTCGAGATGGGCGCCAACGTCCGCGGCTCGGTCGAGACCGGCACGCAGCTCGCCATCGTAACCGCATCATTTCATAACCATCGTCAACTGCTGGGCGACACCGCTGCTGCGGCGGCTGCTCTTCCGGCGGCGCATCCTCGCGGGCCGCATCACGTGCCACATCGCTGGCATGGCGCTCGCGAGCTGCTTCACCGTCGGCGTGCCGTACGCGATCCGGAGCTTCGTCATGCCGCTCTTCAGCGTCAACGTTGTGCTCGTGTCGACCAGGCCATGACCACGCGCGTGCGCTACATGATGAGCCACGTCATGGTCAGTCAGTGGACGCTTGTCTTCTCCACGCGGCTTGCGACTGCACGGCCATTCTCGCGCTTGAGACGCTCCGTCACAGTCTCGCGCGCGTGCTCGCAGTCACGTACCACTCAGGAGACCACGCCGACGCACCTCCCGAGGTGGAGACCTTCGCGCCGCCCAAGAAGGTTCTGGCGAGCCCAGCGCACGAGCCGGAGAGTCCACAGGTGCTGCCTGTTCGCCAGCGGTGGACGTCCGCCTTCGATCTCGTGTGGTTCGCCGTCGGCCTGGTCGTCACGTCAACGCACCGTGGATGGACGCGACGTACACGGCCAACCACGGCCGCCGGGCTCAAGTGCGACAAACTCCTCGAGCCGTGGGTCTCGCACAACCGTCTGCCACGCGGCGTGCTTTCGGACTGGGGGGTGGTACGCCAAGGTGCTCGACGTGCGCAAGACCAACGTGACGTCACCGCCGCAGTGGATCGTGAGATTCACGGCGAGCCTCACCAACTCCTGCGTGTCGCTCGACTGCAAGGCACCGCCAACGTCAGCATGCAGCCCATCGGTCTGTTCCCCCGTCGCGTACTTCACCACGCTTCGCCAGCCCTAGCGTAGAGCAAGAATGTCACACCAGCATGATGTCGTTCTCGACGGCGTGGGGCAGCGGGCTGGCACTACTGCGTCCACTAGACTCGTGTAGCTGCTGGTCGCCCACGCTTGAAGCGAGCAGATCCGCGATGGCCAGTAACGGCGCGTTCGCGCAGATATACCGCGACATGGCATCGTCATCAGTGGCAGCCATTGGCGATTGCTTCGCTTCCGCCGTGGGTGGCGACGCTGCGTCGACCGGCGCCTGCTCTATCGCCAGTGCGATGGCTTGAAGCCGGGGCCACTTGCGACCGTCCGTGAGCCAGTACTGCAGAACCGACTTGACGCGCTGCTTGAGCATCCGGAACACGAACCTGTCGGCGCTCGTGCGGAGCTGCACCGCCGCGACCTGGAACTGCGTGTACTCGGCAAACACTTCCTGCTTGGCCTTGTCACTGGACGGAGCTGATTCAACGTCAGCGGCTTGACCTCCCGCGGCGACCAACTCAAGTTCCGCTTGGGCTTTGGTGTCGTCGTCCAGCAACTCGCCGACAAACACCGGGTCCAGCAGATGCGCGACTCGTGCGTTCCGGTCGACAAACGCAAGCTCGTACGTGGCCAGCATACCAGTGAGCCACTCCTTGTGCCGCTCGCTGAGCGACGTGTCTTCCTTGTAGTGACGGCGCATCGTCTCGAACGTGGCGACGAGATCCGATGCGTGAATTGTACCAGCTCGGAGAACGGCGAGGGCGCGGGCGAGCGGTCCCACGACCGAGATGCTCTGTCGCAGCCTGACCGTGAACTCGTCGCTCGCTAGCTTAGCGCACACCTGCTGGATCGCTGCGTCGTCGAGGCCCTTGGCGGTAGCCAGTCGGTCGCGCACGGCGTCCACGTCGAGCAGGCTCTCAGCTTCGGCGAGGGCTCGGAACGCGTCAGCTAGCCGGATCAGTCGCGCACCCGCAACGAGTCGATGCGAGTTGTCTAATTGGGCGTACGGGCTTTGGCCAATTGGACTCGGCGGCTGCTCGAACAGATTCTGGACATCCATACACGCCACCGCAACATCCAGCCACCCGGCGAGCGGGCTCTCCTCTTCCACACCGACGCCAGTCAAACTGCTCTGCTGCAGTAGATCATTGACCATGTCGGCCATCCACCGACACGCGCTGGGTCGGAACTTGATCGCAGTTGCGTCATCTACCGGGGAATACTTGCAAAACGCCAACACTCTCTCCGCGAGAGGAACCGGAAGGTCGAGTACGCAGTGCGCAACAGGGACGCTCACCGACTCCAGGGCACGCTTGACGTCTTCCACCAGCCACTCGATGATTCCAGCCGTATCACTCGCTCGTGGAGACTCTGGCAATTGCTGTCTCTCCAAAAAGTAACACTTGTCGTCCTTGGCGATCCGGTACTCCACGCTGTCGTCGGCCGCGCCGTCCCACGCGACGACCATCACCGACACGCCTACTGTGCTAGCGTGCAGCACAGCGTTGACCTCGCTCTTGACGCGCTCGTGCAGTCTTTTCACGACGTCTCGCATCGTCCGCGGCTCGCCTGGCTCGTGCGCCAACACATACTCCAGCAGTTCTTGGTCCACACCTTCGCCGCGCCGCATCGCCTGCAGCACCAGTAACTCGCTCGCAGACATGCCGTTCATGCCAAGCCACCCACGCTGATTGCACAGTCCTTGCAGTCTCTCCGCCGATGCGTGCCTGGAGTTCGTGCCACTCGTGTCGCTCGTGCTGCCGTCCCCGCGCAGTAGATCCAGCGGCAGCAGCCGCGCCGTCGAGCGGCGGCGCCTCTCCACCTCGGCGGCGAACCACTCGGGCCGGTCGCGCGCGTCCACGGCCTGCATGCTCTTGAGAAACGGCTCGCACTTCATCAAATGGCTCTTGGCCTGCTCCCATTTCTTGTGGTAGTTCACGGTCTTCGCGCAGTGGCGGCACGGCGCTGTGCGCAGCTTGTAGGGCTCGTCCAGCGCCGTGAACGAGACCCAGAACTGCGCCGGCTTGCGCCCGCGCTTCTTGACGGGCGCCACGCCGAACGAGAGGCTCGGCACCGCCGTAGTCGCGGCGGCGTCGCTAGTCTCCGCCATTTGTCCGCCGCTGATTTTTTGAGCAGCTCCAAAGGGAAAATGGGAGGGAAAACTGCAGGTTTGACGTCGAATAAACCTTATTCACAACAGGTTTTGTTTCACTCACGATAAGGTTGTTAGTACCTCAGAATCCAATAACCTAGCATATTTAGGTTCAGTGAATAATGTTGCGTAACCGTTGCTCCACTGGGGAAGTTGATCGCCATGCTTGCTTCTAACGGTGGCGTGTGGACACCACGCTCACAGAAACCAACGGAAACCAAGCGGCTCTGCGCGTGCATCACGGCGTCTGCAGGAGCAATTGACGTGGCCGAGCGACATATTCGAGTATGGCACGTACGTATCTACCTGTCGATGCCTTTTGTAGTCTCTATATGTCGCTAGAAGTCTCAGTATCGCCTATTTTCTCGTGGCGGATGCGTCCCCAGGCGGACCCGAGGTCATCGTATTGAGCAGCGACGATGAGGATTCGAGCGAAAGCGAGAGAGACGTGCACACGCCCAGTGTTCCTCCTTCTCAGGGCAAGAAGAAGGCGAATTCGGCGAGCGCTGGTGACTACGGATTGAGCCGCGACGAGCAGTATTTGCTGGCGGCTGACCTGGAAGACGAGAGCGACGCGTCTGCTGAAGAAGACGACGACTACGACGACGGCGACGACTCGTTCGGCGACGGATCACGTGCGTTTGCGCGGAAGCGGCGCTCGTCGTCCGGTGCCGAGGGGAAGCGGAAGCGGCCGAGCCAGCCACCACCGGATCGCAAGCGACCTGCTGCACGTAATGAGGCGTCGCGAACGAAGAACGGCAAGCGAGCGGCGGATGTAGAGCCGTACAGACACTCCGATATGGTGCGACAGATGGCAGAAGCCCGCGACAAGCGAGCGCGGCTCGCGGAGAAGGGTGTTCGCGCGGAAGTGGAGGGGAGACGCGGCGGGGCGGTGCACGCCACGAAGAAGAAGCCCGAGGTGACGGCGGTGAAGCGACCGAGAGAGGATGGCGGTAGCACAGCAGTGAGGAATGGACCGATGACAGCGAGGAAATCGGCACCGATGCGGTCGACGCCGGGGGGTGTCATGCAACCCAGCAAACGTCCGCGATGGGAGGAAGAGTCGGAAGAAGAAGAAGCGGAGGACGAGGACAGCAGTGAACAAACAAAAGATGAAGAGGAGGAGGAGGAGAGCAGTGAGGAGGACGTGAGGCTGGTGAAGACTCCACCACGACCAAAGAAACCGTCACGGCATATCGATAGTTCGGACTCGGATGATTCCGAGACGTACTTGCCAGCAGCGAGACGAAGCCCGCCAAGAAAGAAGACGATCGATACGAGCAAGCGAAAATCCAGTGGCGAGAAGCCCCCGACGAAGTCAAAGTCGCAGAAGGAACCTGTTGCGAGAGACGTTGCGCCAAACTCGAAGCCCCGCTCGACTCTACGGGCAGCGTCTCCGCCTCGGCGGCCACCACGTGCTCCGGTTACTCTACCTGAACGCACCCGTTCTAAGGCGGACTCCACACCGTCTGCTCGGCCTAGCGGTGGAGTGGCTTCACTACCCGAGAATATGTCGTTTGCGGAAATGCAGGAACAGGAACGCCAGCTGGCCTACTTCCAGTCGCTGAAGAAACGCAAAGACCAAGAAGCGAACAATGCACCGAGTCGCTCTTCGAAGAGCAGCGATCGACAGCCCAGTGTAGCGCGTAAGGCGGCTCCAACCCAGCGTCACGTACGCAAAGACTCGACAGTGTCTGTCGAATCCTTTGCTTCAAGTACCGTGTTGCGAGAACCTAAAGCGCTCGCAAGGCAGAAAGCACCAAGCGCGACTGTCTCGCCGTTCGTTCCCCCACCACTGCGCGCAGGATTTTCTGCGAACATCAACTTGAGTGTGTTGACTACCACAGTCATGGCAGCAACCGATGCTTCGCTCGCGATTGCAGCCACCGACAACGTTGATCACGTGCCTCTCCCACATACGACAGATTGGCGTCGGAAGCGTTTCATTCGAGCTCCGATCAATCTCATGCCCCTTGACTCAGCATGCGCAGATCGCAAAATAATCGCTCCTTTCGCGACAGGTACGTCTACGACGCAACTGCAGTTCGATGTATGACGATCCTAACTCAGCCTTGACTACAGTTGATGAGCATGACTTGCGAGACTACGATGACTCCGGCCTGATTCCCCCCAAAGCGGAGCTTTTCATGGTTCCAGAAGTCACGACCAGTGAGGTTCTTTTGCAGAGCGTACGTTGCATGGCGAATCTGACTCATGATTGAGCATCCTCGTTAACTGAGATGCATCTGTGGTTATGCCTGTCAGTACGAGACTCAAGAAAGCGTGACATCCAAAGTCCGGCGTGTGATCGAAAAATATCGCCCCACATTAGAAAAGGCCCGCAAAACGCGCGTGCAAGAAATCATCTCAAGCATGCGCACGCGACTTCCCTGGAACGATTCGACGACGACGACTCACTCATTGTGGACTAACACCACCCCGGTTGGACCCCTCGTGCCTCCTCATGAGCGATCGCCGATCGAGCACGTCTTTGCAAAGCGGATACAGCAAAAGATTGGACCTCGTGTGAAGTCGATCGCACCGGATCACTTGGTGGGCAAGGTTGTGTACGTTTACGGCGTCCCCAGTTCGAAGACAGGGCTTCGCCATGACGAGAGCAAATACGATGTCACCGAGTTTAGAGTTTTCCCGGAGACGATCATTGAGTTTGGGCACGAATTGCCACCAATCCGGCGTGCGTGTACCTGGATCAGTGTCAAGACCAACGTGCATGTCGAAGACAATCCGATCTTGCGGTACATTCCGCATCTAGGCGAGGATACGCGAGTCAACATCGATCCAAAGCGCTATCACAGGACCACGCTCGACAAGAATCGTGATTTTGTGGTTGAGGGCAATGCTCGCGATGAGAAGGATGCGGAGCTGGTCAAGAAAGAGCTCGAAAGCTGGGAAACTGATCTGCTTGGTTTGGCGACGGAAGTCCCGGGTGTCATGGACGATGAGGTCAAGGAACATCTCCTGTGTCTTGTCGTCAAGCATTGTGGTAGATCGGAAGGGGTCTTCCAGGTGTTGAGAGGAATCGGCGGCTTTGCAGAACCATTGACTGACTATGATCAGATCCAGAAACGAGAAGATGCAAGACGACTTGTCAACAAGCGGCTTGATGCACTCCAGCGTTGCCTGACGATCGAGGGCGATAACACCATCAGCGAAGATGCCAAGATTCGCGGGTACATATCCCGTCTAACCTCGGAAGTGTCGTATTTACCGTTCGGTGAGGCTGATACCGTCAGTCACAGACTGCAACCCCCTCCTTCGTCGCTCGCAACAAGCTACGTGCGAAATCTCGATGGGAAAGGTGTCCGCCAGGGCAACAATTTCGGTCACCTCGTCGAGTGGTATCGCGATTTGTTTTGCAGACGCTGCTTCACGTACGACTGCCAGCAGCACGGTATCCAGCATCCACAGCCGACACAAAGGATGGATCCGCGCAATCCAGTTGTGAACAAGTCTGGAGTCGGTCTCTCGCGAAGAAAACAAGTCGGCGGACACGGGGACTTTTCGTCCTCCACGCAAGTGATCGAGATCGACACATCCTCTTCGTCGTCGGAGGAGGAGAGCCAACCAGAAGATGAAAATGACGATGCACAGTCAACAATGTCTGGAAGTGTAGAAGGCGATGGTGATACCGTGGAGGCTCGCCGATCGCGCCGTTCTAATACGCGCGCAAGTACGATGGCAAGCGCCAGTCTCAAGGTCCAAGAAGTAATGGTTGAGAAGGAGCGGAGGAAGCAGCAGCGCAAGCTAGCCAAGCAATTGAAGAAGCTCATCCGGCCGTTGGACGATTCCGAGTATCTCGATGATTCGTATCGCGGGATTGTTGGGCGGAAACTCGACGGACTGCTGTCAGCTGAACCTGATGCAGCATGCGGGGACCAGTGTTGGAAGCTTCAAAAGAAGGATGGCGCTGAGATCACCCTGGTTGCCGTGAGCGAAGTAGGTCGTGTCATGCTTCGCAAACTCATCTCCATTCTCGGCGATGACGCGTGTGTGATGGCGCGTCTGCTTCAGGACCCACTCAACGATGCATTGAATGCAACGGACTCGTGTACTGCGATCCATCGTTTCATCGAGAGCGAAAAGCGGATACGCGACGGCTCGTCGTCGAACCCCTCGCACGATTCGACCAATAATTATGACGAATCCCGCGACGGTCGCGGCCGCCGCCAGAATCGGCGCGCGGGCCACTCCGACGACCGCGCGTTGATCAAGCAAATCCGCACGCAGCGCGCGCAGCAGCAGGAGAAAGAGCGTGAGCACCGATACGAGCCGTGTAGACACGATGGCGTCTGCAGCGGCGATTGCGACTGCATGAAGCGCGGGCACGACTGCGATTTCGCGTGCTGCTGCTCGCGCGACTGTGCGAACCGGTCCCACGGCTGCAAGTGTCTGCCGGGCCAGTGCCGCACGCAGGCGTGCGAGTGCTACAAGAACGGCCGCGAGTGCGACCCGGACTTGTGCTTTTCCTGCGGCGCGCATGAGGCGGCCGTGATGGAGTTTGACGGGAAGCAGCGAGTGGCGGCCGCGAGAGACGTGGGCATTTGCCAGAACGTGAGTCTGCTTCGCGGCGTGCACAAGAAGATTGGCGTGGCGTTCTCGGCGACCCACGGATGGGGAGCGTACGCGCTCGAGCCGATCCGCAAGGGCGAGTTCGTGTACGAGTACACGGGCGCGCTCATCTCGGACGACGAGGCCGAGCGGCGCGGCAACATCTACGACGCCATGCTCGTGAGCTTTCTCTTTGACGTCAACAGCGACGACGTCGTGGACGCCATGCGCAAGGGCAACAAGATCAAGTTTGCCAATCACCGCGAACGCGAGACGGCCAACTTGGAGACCAAGATCCTCGTCGTACGCGGCGACCACCGCATCGCGCTGTTCGCGAAGTGGGACCTCCACGTCGGCGACGAGCTATTCTTCGACTACGGGTACACGAACGAGACGGCGCCCGCGTGGAGCCAGCTGCGCACGCCTCACAACACCAAGTGCATGGAGAGCGACCTCGACGACGACGACGACGAAGAGCTGGTCGAGGTGCTGCAGCAGTACGCCGTCGACCACGGACTGGACGACGACTAACGGCAGGCGGAAGGACAGGACAAGGACGCGGCTGAGTTGAGGCGCAGGTGGGGTTTGGATCATGCTGTGGATTATTTATCTGTAATCTACTCGTGCACAGTTTGCGGCAACAGTGCAGCAGCGTGAAAATGGTACGGTGCGTCTAGCGTATAATAGGTTTGCCTCGTTCCAGGGAGACTAAGCGTTCGAGGTCAGCGTCCGGGCTGCGGGGAGAGTGGTCGAGTGGAGCAAAGACCATGGCTGCCGCAAGAAGCTGCAGCGCGACGCGAGCTACTCGCTCAAAAGCCCTCCTTCTCCTTCGCGGCGCGCAGCAACTGAAGCGCCCCCGTGCGAGCGAACGACTGGAACGCGCGGCCGCCTTCTCCTCGGCCGTGAGCCTCGTCGTCCGAGTCGCCACTGCCGCCGCCGTACATGAACGCCTCCAGTTCGCGATCGCGCTCGCTCTGGCGCGTGCTCCTCGGGCTCGGCAGCAACCCACGGCCGGGGGATTCAGCCTCCGCCGGTTCTCGCGTCATCTTCTTCCGCCGCGTTCGTCGTACCACCCGCTTGGCGGATACTGTGGGGAGCTGCACTGGCGCCTCTCCGTCGTCGTCGCTCCCGCTCTCTTCACTGTCGTAATCAGCACCGTAGCCGCCGAGACCGTCCGACGGGCTTGTCTTCGCTGCCGGCGTGTCGTGCGCACGCGGAGACTCGTCGGGCTCATCGTCCTCTGGCTCGTCGTATGCGCCCGCTGGTCTGTCATCCTCTTCCTGCTCCTCCTCAGCGATGGCTTCCCAGTCTTCCGCTTCCTCGTCGTCTTCGTCTCCCAGGCCGAGCTGCTCAAAGTCGTCTTCCAGCTTGGTCTCTCCGATCAACAGCCCGACCGGCTCAGCATTTTCCTTCTCATCCTCGTCGTCTCCATCTTCCGGACCACGGCCGCCGATCCGCCCGGGGAGCCGGCCAAAATCCTTCTTCCACAGCCGTCGGATGTGGATGTGGTGGTCGAGCAGCATCTCGAAATGCGCCTCCCGCGTCGGTTGCGAGCCGTAGTCGCGCGGCAGACGGCTAAACACCATGGCGACCACCATGTCCAGCACATTCCGGATCTGCATCGACGGCTCGGCCTCCATGAAGCCCATGAGCTCGCGGCTCTCGCGCGGCGTGAGCTCCGGCTCGGCCAGGTACGCGTCGATCAGCGCCAGTAGCCGCGTCTCAATGTCCTCAAGCTTGCGCAGCAGCAAGTACTGGCTCGTGTTCCTGGCGGCGTCGCCGCCGCTGCGCAGCTTGTCGCGAAACGAGTCACGCAGCCGCGTGAGCGCGTCGATCTCGTCGCTGCGCAGCTGCTGCTCGCGCGTATACCAGTCGTGCTCCTGTTGCGCGAGCCGCTCGAGCTCGATCGCGATCTCAAACTTCCACTCGAGGTCGCGCGAGCACTTGCGCAGACAGTCCTTGAGGTAGTTGACGCTCGGCCACCGCGTCGGGCTCGTGAGCACGTGGAGGTACTCGTGCAACGCGAGGTCGCCGAGCTGCGGCGGGTAATCCACGAGCGCAAACACGTGCGTCGGGTACGCGCGGTGGAGGTTCTCGAGAAGGCGCCGCTGCGTGCCGTAGTGCGCGTGGATGCACACCTCCTGCTCGAACAGCACCTCGGTCATCTGCGTAAAGTGGGCGTGCAACGTGCGCTTGACCGTCGCGTAAAACTCGCGCAGCTCGTCGTCCGTGTCCATCGCGATCGCGTACGCGCCGCCGGCGTCCGACTCGCTGCGGAAGTGGAGATCGCGCAGCCGCGACAGGTTCACGATCAGCACGGGGAAGTCGTCGGGCAGGTCGGGCGCGTCGGCTTCCTCCCACGCGTCGTTGCCGTCGTCGGCCGCGGGCAGCTCGTCGGTTGTGACCCATTCCATGCGCGTGTCCATCACGCGGCGCAGCGCCGACGCGCGGCCCGCGGCACCCACCGCCGGCGGCGCATTGCCCTGCTCGGAGAGGTTCTCTCCCCAGTCTTTGTTCTCCCACGAGTCGTCTTCTTCGTCTCGTTCCTCGGTGACGACGAGCTCGGGCATCTCCGGCGGTGCGCCTTCTTCGGCTGCGATTGCGAGCGACGGACGCGCCGCCGGCGCCTGGGGCTTGCGCAGCGTCATATTCGCGGGAATTTGGAAGTTCATAGAGAGCGACGCGTCCAGAAGCACGCGCGGCGCCGCGCGCGCGCCGGCACCGCGCTTGAGCACCTCCATCTTGGTGGCCATGGCGAGGATGGTGGCGATATTGATGGATGGGTGAACACCGGAGCCGGCCAATCCAACGTTTGATTGGCGAACGACTGCGTACGATTGACTTAAGTTAACGTAAAGGTTACGTGACATGTGTACCCTCTCTCATTGGAGTAGGTACTATAATAAGTTAGGTCGAGCTGCTCAGAATTCGCAGCGACCCGAGTCCTCCTCGGGCTGAGGAGACGTTGGCGGCGGCGTCGCGATCGATGCAGCGCGCGACTTCTTGCCGAACGGCACCTTCTTGATGAACTTCCCTTTCCACTTCTTCTTCGCGGGCTTGGCTTCGCCGTCTACCACGGGGTCGGAGCCAACGGGCGACGCATCCTCCTCTTCGATGGGCTCCTCGCATGCCAACGTGTGGTCGTTGCCCGTGGGAGTCTCGCTTCCGCTGCGCTTCGCCTTCAGCTTGCCGCGCAGCTTTGGGAACTTCCTCTTCCACAGCGTCAACTTTCCTGTAGTAGCGGGTGGAGACTCGTTTTCATTTATCTCATCCTCCTCCACTTCAGACACCGTGTCCATTGTGGTGGCCATGGAGGCGTCCGAATAGTTCCGCGCATCATGCAAACCGAGTCGCCCTGACTGGTGGTCAACTTCAGTCGAACTCCTCGAGCGCTGCAACGTGTGACTCGTTGCTGAGCCTCCACAAGACGCCATGGTCTTCGTTCGACCGGCTCTAGTGACGACAGCGCTCAGCTCATCACGTTCATTCGAGACAAAGTCTTCACCGTCGTCGGAACTAGACGATCCACGATAGCCTCCATTGCGGCGAGTGTGTCTCCCGTTGCCGTTGTTGCTTCGGTTTGAACCTGAGCGGGAAGTTGCTTCAGTCAAGTGGCCGTACTCGCCTCGGATGTCACGTTGTCGATCGCCGCTGCTGTCGTACGCATCCAGGTACCCACCGTGCTCACTAGCTGGCTCTTCGAGCACTGCGTCGAACGGGAACTCCCACCGCGTCTCACCTGTGGCCTTGTTGTAGTAGTAGTAGCGCTGCGGGTATTTCTTGCTCTCCTTTTGGGTCCACTCTTTCGGGAGACGCACAGACATACCGGCATACACGGCGCTCGTTCCATACGGAACTGAAGCCGACCTCGATGGTGCTCGAAGCGTTGCATCAGTTGCAATATTTCCAGTTGTGAGTGAGCGGTTCGGCCGCGACGAGACTGGGTTGCTCGCAAGCGAGGTACTACTCATTGCACTCGATCGAGTAGTGCTTGCACCCGATGACCGGTCGGAATAGTAGTTCGTGCTGTTCGCAGCGGTTGGATACGTTGGACGCCGCAAGGACTTTTGACTCAGAGAATCGAAGTCATCCGTCTCAAACTGCGAAGGCGATTCGGGCGACGTCTGCTGTCTCGCTTCGCTCGGACTCTCCTCAGCCACTGTGATGGGCTTGACCGGATCAGTCGCATCTGTTGCAGGGTCCGGATCAGCCTTTTTTGTCATGAACACTGGTCTTCCAAAGATGCTCTTGCTTTTGGCTTTCGTGACAGCTGGGCCGACGTCGATATCGGCATCTACCCCCTCGCGCTCGTCGTCCTCATTTTCCTGCGGCTCTTCCTCCACGGATTTTTTGACCACCGTATTGGAACGGGCTTTACCCATCGCTCCAAACAACATCCCGGTTGCAGGCGTCTCCTTTAGCCGCTGATCGAGTTTCTTCTGCTTCTGGTCGAGTAGTTTCTGCTGCTTCTCGAGGTTCTTCCTCTTCTTCTCCAGTTCGAGAGTGCGGCGAGCAGCCTCCTTCTCCAGTTCTTTCTCCCACTTGGACGACTGCTGCTCCATGTCCTCTATTTTCTTCTCGCACAACTGTTCACGCTCTTTGAGTCGCTGCGTCATCTCCTTCTCTCTTGCCGTGAAGTCGCGTTCTCGTCGCACGAGATCTGCGAGCCGAGCTTCGTACTCATCCAAAAGGCGTTTCCGTTCGTCAGCGTGTTTCTCCACTTCGAACTCGCGCGTCTCCAACAAGCTGGCCTCCTGCTGCCGCAGTATCTCGGCAAGCCGTCTCTGCTGGTCGGCCTCGGAAAAAATCTCGTCAAAGAGAGTGTCAATAGACCGCAATTTCGCCACGATATCCTCCTCGCCGTGCGACATTCCGCGAGGTCGGCCGACGTTATCGTCCATTTCCACGCCGCGCAGCTTACACAGCAGCTTCTTTCCCTTGAGCAGCACCGCTTGGCTCGTCATCGCGAATTCCTTCGCCTGACCCGTGAGCTTCATCAGTCGCGCGTCCACTTCCTGCATGCTGTCCAGCAACTCTTCGTACTCGCGATGGCGTGTGGGAGAGAAGCGGTGGTGGCGAATTGCATCCATCCACGCGTCGGCGTCGTCTCTAGTAGGGGCGTCGAGGTACACGGGGCGGAACTGGGTCTTGTTCGGGTCTTTGCCGGCGCCACACAGCTCGCGCGGCAACTGGCCAGTCACGCGGAAGCAGTTCGCACTGCCGCCCACGCTGCGCTGCACGCAGTCGCTGTTGAAGCGCACGTCCCGCAGGAACTCGACGTCGATGATGCCGCGCGGTTCGGCGTCCTCCTCCGAGTTGTAGTAGTACAGATACGTCGTACTCTTGAGCGCGAAGTAGTACTTGTTCCATCGACCGGGCTCATTGTCGGCCTGCTTGTGGAGAAACCCGGTCTTGGTCGCGATCTTGGATAGCAGCGGCGCCTCGAGAGAGGGCATGAAGCGCACGCGCGGCCGCAGCGGCACCGAAGGCCGCGGGTGGGAGGCGGCGCTGTCGGCCGTGTCGCGGGGGTGCATTGGCTCGTCATCGGGCTCGCGCGAGCGCCGCCACGCACCACTGTCCTGTTGCCGCGGGTGTCCTGCGTGGGAAGGCATTACGGGCTTGCCTATCTAGTTTTCAATTGGAAAGCCGTCGTCTCGCGTCCGCAACAGCGCGGCGCGCGACGCTCGTTTCCCTTGGGGCCGCGTCGAATTCCTCGCGCTTCCAGGGAGCGGGAGCGGAATGGAAGACGCCGACAATTGGGTTTCGTTGGGTGTCCGCGTTTTGTTGGCGTTGGCGTTTGTTGGCGTTGTCCCCCATGAATTCGCAGTGCGTCTTGGTGCGGTCGTCGCCGCCGCATTCCCGGGTCGTGTTTGTTGGCGTGTCGACGCACGAAAAGGTGGTGCTGATCGGACGCGAATGCTACTGAAAAGTTTGTGACACTGATAGCGCAGAGCGGGCTAGGGGAGCTGTTCCACCGCGTAAGTTGCTACTACAACGTTCCTGATACCCTTTCAATACAGTTCTAGACCTCTTGATCAATCTTATTTGTCTGACCTTCCAAAATAGATACGTGTATAAACTCGTAAATATTGGCATTTTGGTAGCTGTTTTGACAGAACCCTTGTCCGAGCTATTCGGAACAATCTGGACGGGTGCATTGGTCAGCCGAGTTTCTGGATCTCGTTGAATTCGCGGGCTACTTCAACGTATTCACGTATTCACTTTAGTGACACAATGCACACCCGCCCGAAACCTGTGACGTGTGCGATGAGAATTTGCGCCGGCAGCTATTTTCAATTTGTTGCTGGAGAAGGAATGAAACAGTATGGATGGAGCCGAAGCGTGCAGGAATAGGCTGCGCTACCCGCGCGCCCGAGTATCCTTGCCGTCGCGCAATGAATGAGGGGGCGAAACGGAGTCGCGAGGCAGAGCGCAGTGTCAGAATCGGCGGCGTGCACAAAGAACGGGTCGTCGAAAATGGGGGAAGACCACGTGACTAACCAGAGCCCCACCAATGGCCTTCCGGCAGCACCGCCGGTGAGCTGGAGCAACGCCAAGGCAAGCGCTGCTGTCCCCGAGAAGGACCAATACCAGTTCAAGCCACCGGCACCACACGGCGGGCACAAGCTGCGGGACACGATCCGCTGCTCCAAGCGTCGCATCATCCAGCAGCTCCTGGTCAAGCTGAAGCAGGCCGAGGCTTCGGATGACTCGGAGTACCAAACGCTTCGGGAGCGCCAGATGAGCTTGTACGAAGACGTTTCGACGCTAGTCACTCAGGTTAAGAGCTTTGCGACGAATCTGGTGGCGTTGGGCCACGGCGCGGGGATGATCGGCGACACGTCGTCCAAGATCTCGACACCCCAAGCTCGTCCAAGCTCCTCGTCGCCAGCGGTCGCGTCCAACCAGGAGTTCATGGTCTTTGACCCGGATTTCTGCAAGTCGATGAACCGAATTGAGTCCGCGGGCAGAGAGCTGGCTGTACGTGCAGTGCCCCCCCCCCACTCTTCCGAGGTGATGGAGCGCTGACTTCTGAGCTCGATTTTTTGCAGGGAACGACACTGAGCACAGTAGTGGCAGCGCTCGAGAAGAAGCTTGAGGCGTTAATCACGCTCAAGGTAACACCCGCTCCTCAATATTCTATTGGAGTGTAGTAGCTAAACCAGTCGTCGTTGCGCACTCAGAATGAGATGGATGAGCGTGAGAACTTCAAGCTCGACTTCGACTCGGCCGTCCGCAAGGTAGGCAGCGGAGTGCGCATAGGGCAAGTGAAAGCCATCGCTTACTGTTCTCAACGTAGTTGCGTATCGCCAAGGAAAAGGGCAGACCAGAGGATGTGGTTCGCCGTGACGTGAAGGTGAGAGACGTGCAAACACTAATCTCCGGTACCTATTCACTCGTGTGGTGGAGTTAACGTGGAGGTCTCCGCGGCAGCTCCAAGCGGCACGGTCGGTACTGGTGTCCACCACCGAGTCGATCGTGAAGAAGTTCATGTACTACGAAAGCGCGCGCAGCACGTTTATCTACCACGAGCTCCGGCAGTTCCGCGAGCAACAGGGCAAATTCTTTGCGCTCTGCGCAAGCGCGTTCCAAGTCCAAGAGCACCCGGATCTCGGTGACGATGATCTGTTGCGGAAGTCGTCATCAGCCTCCGCGAACCAACGCTACTACTAAATGGGCCGCTATCATTCCATGATGCATACTACTACTCCTAGAGCTACAACTACAGGACTGGTCATTAATTACACACACACACACAAATCCTAATGCTACACGACTCGACTGCTACCTCGTAAAATGTGCCCCATGAGTGAAAATGGAGTGGTCAAACCGAGAGCCCCAAGTAGAACATCTCCAGCTTGTGCTTCTTCTCGAACCGGACCACCACTTTCTTGACCTCGGCTTCACTGACGTCAGGCAGAGCGTTGATCTCCTGGCACAGCTCCAGCGCCAATGCGCCTCCACTCTGCGCGTCTTGCGGAGTGTCTTCGACGTCCAGGCAGATCACATGGAGCCGTTTCCTGTGGAGGGAAAACCGAATTCGCATCCGCAGATCTACGGCAGAGCAAGTCAGTTAGCGTAAAAGCATCGTCGCATTTTGACTCCACCGACGCGAGGTACCGTTGAGCACGCGAATAAACATCTTGTAGTCGAGACACACGATGACATCAAGGTCCAGGAGCTGCTTGTTGTGTAGCGACTGGAATTGCTGGGGCTTTATCTTCATTTCCATGTTCCTCTCCAGCATCTTCAACACGCCGATCTGTCGATACAGCGCCTCGTCTTCCGCGACGAGCTTCTTGTACATCGCCTCGTAGGGCGTGCCAAAGCCAAACAGACGCGGCGTGTCGACCGTCCGCCCAGGAAAGCATACTTGCACTCCTGCGCCAAATGAGCACACGCGAAGCCCGGCCTCTTGGAGCACGAGGTGCGCCTCCATACTGCGGTTCACGTTGTTGATACACACCGTCGCGAACATGGGCTTGGGCGGCGGGCCGTCCGCTGCCGGCTGCTGCTTCTTGAACGAGCGCCGCACGCGCGTGGCGAGGCCGTGCTCATTGCGTTCCACCTCGTCGCCGTCGGACGACCGGTGGAGCCGCAGACGTTTGAACATGGCGGTCGGGCACTCCTCGTCGTCGGTGGATTCCTTCTCTTTGTCGCTGCTGACCCACAGCGTCTCCTCCAGAGACAGAGGAGAGGCCGCGTCTTCGCGTTTGCCGTGTTTGCCTTCCTCGTTGATGGCCACTTGTCGAATGGCAGTCAAGCGGCCCGCCTCGTCGGAGCTGCTCATCTCCGTGCTCATCCAGTATGAGTGGTTTGTCTTGAACCCCTTTTCGTCGTGGAACGAAGGTTCTTGTTCTGGAAAGTCGGCGCTTGCCCGCCGATCTTCCTTTCTTCTTGGCAACTTGAATCCCCACGCAGATGTGGAACAGGAAAGAGTGTTCTATGTGTGTGGTGTCTGTGCTCACGAGAAGGTGCTGCCAGACTCGAGACGGGACAGTGTGGGGCTGAGTGGCTCCCACGGCTGCGTGGAAGTGCAACCTGCAACTTCAAGTTCTCGCGCCACTTCTTAGCGCTACTTCACGGGTCCTCCCGACCCGATGAGCCAATCACCGACGCGAAAACCTTCGACGCGCGGTGCGTCACGTCATCCGCTGGTGGTGGAGCCATCCCACGCAAGCGACTTGTTTGGAACTTTTAGTCACCGAGTGTATTACACGAAGTGCAGGTGCTGTACTGTTCGCAGCAACTGGGTGTCCATCTTGTTCTCTATTATGGGTAATATGTTTCTACTCATTCGGCATGGACCATCGGCTCGGTGGGCGTGTTCCTCCCCTTCATTCCTCCTCCTCTTCTTCGTCTTCGTCCTCTTCTTCATCCTCCCACTCCTCGTCTTCGTCCAGTTCCGCGTCGCGACGCTTCACGTTCGCGTACACCTTGCGCAACTCCTCGGCGTCGGCCGGCGGGTTTTGCGAGAGATCGAAGAGCTTCTGCGTGGGCGTGCACTCGCGTCCGCTGACCACGCACGCGATCTCAAAGGCCTCGTGGTAGGCCGTCTTCGCGGCCTCCAGGTCCGCCAGCACGACCTGGACCTGCGCGAGGTTGTCGTAGTAGATGGTCTTCTCGTGGTGCGCGTACGGCACCACAATGTTCATGAACGCGATGATGCGTTTCCAGACCTCGGCGAGCTCCTCGCGGTGGTTCTCGTCCGGCAGGTACGAGTTGAGCGCCGCGGCCTCGCAGCCGATCGCGTCCAACGCCCAGAAGAGCAGGTAGTGGCGCTCGTGCAGCGGCGTCGACTTGAGCAGCTCGTCCACCTCGACGAGCGTCTCGGGGAAGCCGCTCTCGAGCAGAAGCTGCTCCGCCGCCTCGAACGTGTCCTTCTCGGCCTCCGTGGGAACGTAGCCGCAGGTGCTGCACTTCCAGTCGTATTCCAGCTCCTCGGAGTCCTTAATCGGAGCCGACGGCGTGCGCGGGTACGGGAAAACCACGCCGTCCTTGCACGACGCGGACGTGCAATTGAACGAGCGGCACGTGTCCGGCTGCTTCATGCACGCATCACACGAGCAGACGAAGCCGTACGACTCGAGCAGCGACGTCAAGCGCTCTTCGGTCGGCCGGTAGAAGAAGTTGCCGTAGTCGATAGACAGGGCCTCACCCTTGGCGATTGGTCGGACCGCCGTCATCCACAGCGTCGAGTCGTACGTCGTGAAGCTGCAGTTCGGGTAGCAGTTGTGTTCCATGCGGCACGCCGAGAGGAAGAGTCCCGAGCCGCCGAGGTTCTCAAGCTCGTGCGAGTTGGTGTTGAGCACGCCGACGAGTGTAGCCATTTGCTCGTCCGTGAAGCCCTTTGGGAAGATCTCCGGGAGCTGCTCACGCAATTCCTTCGCGTCTTCGAGGCAGTGCTCCATGTTGGCGCACGCCAGCGACAGCACTGGGTCCAGCGCCTTGCTGTCCTTCTCAAACATGGCGAGACACTTGAGCACGCACCGCGCGCGGTCGACTTCGCCAATACTCTCGATCTCCGTCATCACGTGCACGATCTCGTGGCGCTTCTCGGCGTCCTTGCACAGCGACTCACTGTACATCTTCTTTCGCTCGCCCGTGCGGTCGCAGTGGCACTGCGGCTGCTCGGGCGTCTGGTCCTCCTCGCAGTCGTCGCACACATTGGTCGACCACGGCGCGAACACGAACGCCTGCTCGCTGAAGATGACATCACCGGCCTGGATGTCGCGCTCGCTGAACACGACCTTGCCCTTCACCGGGTCCTCTGCGATGCGCACGCCGCACGCCTCAAACGCTGGAGCCACCGCCGCCATCTCGAGGGTCTTGACTTCGATGGGGTCTGACGATTGTGGAAATGGCTGGTGCCCGCCGCCAAATGGCTTCCAAACCATTTGAAATACCCCCCCATGGGTGGGGCACTATTTGAAGTGGTGACTCGCGCAAATCCAGGATTTGTGTCTTTGTGGTCGGGAGTCTGGGATTTGTGTGGCAGGCCGTATCTTTTCATGATGGACCCCCGGGGGGTCCATGATACTTGCAGCTCGCACGATAGCTCGTCGTCCAAGTACGAGCAGCTCCCAGCACTGGCGGAGAAGAATGGAGAGACCAGGACGATGTCAGCGAAGCAGAATTCAACCAGGGCATTTATTGTGGGCACTTGAGGAGTAAACGAAGCAGGACAGCAAATTCAAACTAAATATACGGCGTGGACGCGACGTCGACCTTGGACTGGGACGTGTCCGAGCCGAACGACATGGTCGGCGCCTCAAACGTAAATCCCGCAAACATATTCCGCGGGATCTCGGACCCGGGCGTCATCTTGCTCATCGGTGTGCCGCTCACGGGCAATTCGGTGAACTCCTTGTCGAAGTTGGAGGTATCGCCGGCTTCCTTGGCCTGGGGGTCAGACGGCTTGAACGGCGGCTCGGCCCAGAGCAGACCGTCCCAGTCGACACTGCGGAAGTAGCGGTGTGACTTGACTTCCGCGGCACCGCGGCTGCCTAACCGCTTCTCCGGGTCTCGGTGCAGCAGCAATGCGATCAGCGACGCGGCATCCGGAGTGAGATACTTCGGAATCTCCAGCGGGGCTTCGCGGATACGCGCAAACAGTTCCTGGCGGTTTCTTGTGTACCACGGCGGGAGGCCCGTGAGCATTTCGTACAGCACCATGCCAAGCCCCCACCAATCGACAGCGGTGCCGTGGCCTTTCCGGGCGAGGACCTCGGGCGCGAGATACTCTGGCGTGCCGCACAGCGAGGTCGCGCCGCTGTCGACTTCCGTGACGTGGTCCTTCGCGAGCCCAAAATCCGCGAGCTTGATGTGTCCCATTTCGTCGAGCAGGATGTTCTCCGGCTTGAGGTCGCGGTACACGACGCCGAGGGAGTGCAAGTGCTCGAGCGCGACGACCAGCTCGGCGCCGTAGAAGCGCACCATCTTCTCGTCGAATTTGCCCATGCGTGACAAGTGGAAGAAGAGCTCGCCGCCTGGACAGTAGTCGAGCACGAAGTACAGCTTCGAGTCGGTCTGGAATGCGTAGTGGAGGCCGACGATGAACGGGTGACTCACGACGCTCAGCACGCGGCGCTCCGTCTTGGTGTGCTCTACCTGCTTGCGCTTGACCAGGTGCGACTTGGATAGAATCTTCATCGCAAAGATCTTGCTATTGGTCTTCTTGCGCACGAGCGTGACCTTGCCGAACGAGCCCTTGCCGATCACACGGATGAGCGTGAAGTCCTCAAGACAGACCTTGTCATTGAACGCCGTCTGGTCCACGAACGCGTCGAGATCCACGGACGCGGGGTAGCTGCCCTTCGACGACGGCGGCGCACTCTCGGGGGAGCTCATACTGGCCTCGCGTGCTCGGCTTCTCTGTTGTTCCTGCTCCTCTTCTTGGTTCTTCGCCGCGTGGCAGGCCGATCTGCTGCCTCGCTGGTCGGGCTTGCTAAATTGGGTGACGTGTCCCACGGCAACTCAGCTCAGTCGTGTCCACGGATGTCAAAGCGCGAATGCCGCGAGCTTCCTCCCTTCTCTGCGTTCTCTCTTGTTCACCCTCCGACTACAGCTCGCCACGGACTGAAGGCGCAGAACGTCTAGACAATCGTGGGATGTCTCGAGCTTCCTCTTGGCGTCACGGCGTCAGTTGGTAATGATGGAGCTGTCCGGTGACGCGAGACGTCGCGCAATCGTTGGAAAGTTGGTGCCAACGAATCGACTCCCTTCCCCTCCTCTCCTCGGCTCTGCTCTTCGCCCACACTTCGTTTTTTTGTTGGTTGCTGGGCCCGCTGTTGTTGCCACGTTGCGAAGGTGGTCGACGTCGACGACGGGACGAACAAGTTGGCGATTGCCTGCGGGTGGATTTTTTGGTGGCGCCAACAAACCAACAGTCAAGCGGGAGAGTTTTCCTCCTGACTGTCGTCCGCTCGGCCTAACCCGACTGCCTATGGGCCCGGAAGAGAGCAGCCCAGAGAGAATCGGCGGAGGACTGGCGACACCTACCCCTCCTCCACCCGGTTCATCCGGATGCTATGCACCCGTCCGTCACGGACGTGGGGTCAGACACCTACCCAAACCAGTCTCAACCCATGATCCCAATCTAAAGACACCCAACCATTGGATACCACATTCGTACCGGTATACAATCGGTACCAACGGTTTGGTCCAGTATCAGCCAGCTCCCATCACGCAGCTGGAGGAACTGCACATGCAAATGGCCAAGCGAGGCAAAGCCGCGAGCGGCGCGACTGCCGCGGCTCTGGAGCCGCCGCCACTGCGCCCGATGACGTGGGACGAGAGGCGACGACTCGCCTACGACATCGCCAATCTCTCGCCGCCGGATATGGCCGGAGTGTTGGTCCTGATCGAGAGCAACAAGCGCGCAAAGCTCATCCGCCAGGAGTACCCCCTGGACGCGGTCACGGCCTGGGACGCGTGCGCCGACCGGATCAGTGCCGCACCTTCGCCGCACGACGACGCGCAGCGCGTGCAGATGGATTGCACAGTCGACCTGGACGCGGCCGCGCCGGAGCTGCTCGCACAGATGCGCGCGTACGTGGACGACTGCCACATCCCGCACTACCTCCCCAAGGAGAACTGCTCGATCTGCGAGGGGCTCTGGTCCACAGGCCACGTCATCGCGTGCGGCAACGACGCGTGCGACACCAAGATCCACGAGGAGTGCTTCGGCGTCGTGCTGCGCGAGGACCCGTGCGGCCCGTGGCTCTGCCCGAGCTGCCTGCTCGGGCGCCAGTTGGCCTGCGTGATCTGCATGCAGTACGGCGGCGCGCTCAAGCCGCTCGCGCCCAGTGGCGGCGCGAGCAACGGCAGCAGCAGCACCAAGGACACGGCGCTCGACGACCTCAAGTGGGTCCACGTCATCTGCGCGCTCGCGATCCCGGAGCTCACGATGCGCGACGTGCCGTCGCTCGAGCCCGTGGACGGGCTGGACGAGATTGAGAACAGTCGCTTCCGGTATCTGTGCGGCATCTGCCGCAAGCGCGGCGGCGCGTCCGTGATCTGCGAGCAGGAGAACTGCAACGTCGGCATGCACCCGCTCTGCGCGGCCAACGCCGGCTTCATGATCGGCCACGAGGCCAAACCGCTGGGCGTGTACTGCGAGAAGCACCTGCCGACCTCGCGCATCCCCGGCGCGAAGCGCTGGATCAGCGACGAAGACCTCGTCGAGGAGATCATGAGCGAGAACTCGATCGACGAAGACGCGGAAGGACTATTCGCGCGCCAGGACCATCTCGACAGCATGCGGCACGCGTTCGTACTGGAGACCACACCGGCGTTCTACCAGCTCGCCAAGCTGCCGGGTGTCGCGTCGGCGCTGCGCTGGGGCGGCGTGCCCAAGATCCACAGCAAGCCCGACGTCAAGGCCTCCGTGTACGAGCACGTCAAGATCAACCCGAGCGCGTGGACGAGTCCCGGCACGGTCGTCGTGGGCTCCAAGACGCGGCGGCCGCTCGTGTTCCCGCCGCAGGACCACGACCGGATCGGGCTGCCGGCGTTCCCTCAGGGCGACGAGCTGCTCGGCGCGATCGTAGATTTCCTGCTCAAGGACCAGGACGAGTGGGTGCGCGCGCGCGTGCTCGAGTGGGACGCCGCGCGGCAGCTCCACTTGCTGCAGCTCGTTGCCAACGACCAGAAGATCTGGGCCAAGCTCTCGTCGGCCAATACGCTGATTCTGTACCTCGAGGGCGAAGAGTGCGAGCTGCAGGGCCCGCGCGTCAAGATCTACCGCCCGACGCGGCGCGGCGTCGCCGAGTGGAGACCCCGGCCGCGCAAGTTTGCCGCCAACGCGCCCCAATGATAAGAGGTCATGAGAGAGAGGGAAACAAAATGCACGACACAACTGGAAGCTTTCTGTGTTCCCTCCCAGTCGCGGGTGGTGTGGTCTCTCTCTCTCTCTCTTACGTGTGGCAGGCTGCAGCAGCACGAGACGACGTGAG
>JAADVV010000169.1:0-23670 GCA_023335905.1 Pythium pyrilobum | reverse complement strand
TTGGCCACGTAAAGTTGCGACCTCGTCGAGGCTCATGGCGGCGTGGAGACGAGGATCCGGTAGCATGAGGACCACCTGGGCGGTGCGGGGCGAGTTCCGCTGGAGCGTCTGGTTCAGCTCGATGATCGACTTCTCCTCGTCGAAGTAGTGTGCGTTCGCCGTCGTGCGCTGCAGCGAGGCGCTCTCCGCGAGGATGCTCGATGCGTTGATCGAAATCACCAGTATTTCGTCCACAAACTCGTCCACGCGGAGCGCGGTCGCCGTCTGGCCGAGACGCAGGCGCTCCTGGTGCATGACGATCGGATTGCTGCTCGTGCAGGCCTTGATGAGACGGATCCGTGTGCGTCTACGCCAGTGCTTGTTCGAGTGGAGGATGTACGCGAGCTGGAGCATCAGCGCGGCGCTCGAGTTGACGCCAGAGGTGTCCCAGCTGCCGGTGACCCACACGTCGATGGTCTCTGTGCCGCGATCGCTGGTCTCAACGACGGGCGCGCTGAGCTCTCCGACTAGCGTCTTTGACTTCTTGCTGAGTAGGCGAGCGTCTAATCGGTGGACGTGGCGCGTCACCACGACGTTCTTCTTGATGACGATGCCGTCGATAAGGAGGCCGACAAAATCCTCGGCCGAGCTCAAGTCGAGCGAGTTTGAAATTTGGGTCGCTCCCAGTCGAGGGTCGGAGATTGACGTCCACGGGATCACCACAGTGTTCACCTGCATGCCTCCAAGACCCGAGGTTTGCATCAGCATGCGGTACCCCTCCCGGGCATTCGTCGCCGCGACCACCAACGGAATCGCCTTCATCTTGGCGTCGAAAATGTGCCCGAGCCATTGGCTGTACGTCTCACTGCACTTGTTGTTCTTCGAGAAGCTGAAGTCGCCTGTGATGACGTTACCGATCACGTACAATCCGCCCTTCTTGAGACTGTGGCAGAGCCTCACTTCTGGGCACGTGATCTCGCTTGTCAGCAAGAGAATTGACGGTCGCCAGAACTTGGAGTGCGCCTTGCGGGTGTCGAGCCGCAGCAAGTACTTGCGCACTTGGTGGTAGATCAGCGCCTGGCTGATATCCCCCCAGTTCTTCGGTGCGACCGTGAGGTACAAGTAGAAGAAGAGCGCCGTCAGGATGATTAGCGACACGACGGCGTACAGCGGGTTCAGGTAGATCATCACGGCGACGTTGAGCGCGACACCCAGGAGCGAGAGATGCCACGTGTGGTATCGGAACGTCGGTCGGAAATTTGGGACCCCCGTCACTTGGAGCAGGAAGCACGTCAGATTCACGCCCGCGTAGGCCAAGCAGAAGAACGAAGTGCAGATCGGCGCGATCACGTCCAGGTCGCCGAGGAAGATGAACACCTGAGTCAGCAGCGCCGTGAACACCACGGCGTTCTGCGGCTCGTCACCGTGGGCCGATCCTTGCGCCATGCTCGACAGCAACGGGAAGAGGTCATCTCGCGCGATAGCTTGCAGAATCCGCGACGCACCGAAGAGAGCCCCGAGTCCCGACGAGAAACACGAGACGAGCACACCTGCGATGACGACGTACGGGAAACTGGACACCTCCTGGAAGAATGTAAAGTTGTTCCGCAGAGTTGTGCCAGTGAAGGCGGCGGCAAAGGTGATGATGAGGAAAATGTAGATGACGCACGACGTCCCGACGGCTGCCAGCGTCCCCACGGGGATGCTTCGGCCTACAGGAACCGTGGTCTGTGAGTACGTACTCAATAAGCAAGAGCTACCCAACAACGTACCTGGCTCCTTCAGATCACCCGAGAGATTGAGTCCCTCCATGAAGCCCGTTGCGAGTGGGAACACAATAGCTGCGATTCAGCGAGACCAAAGGTGAGATGCCACCATCGCTGCAGGCTAGGGAACTAGAAATGCGCACCATAGACTCCAGCGAGTGTACAGGCGACTCCGTCGCCGCACACGCTCTGCTCCGACGTGAAGTCCGGTTCGAGATTAGCCTTCAGCGTTTCCATGCGAACGCCCGTAAACTCGCCTCCACTTTTGAGCGCGTGCGGCTTCAACACGAAAATGAACAGTGCACCAATAGCGACGCAGGCGAACTGCAGCAGGAACAGGTACTTGTTGATCTTGGCGAATGCGTTGGCTCCGATGAGTCCGATGATCAAGATGGCGAGCAACGCGGCCGTCGCAATGATCACGACGACCCAGCGCTTTCCCAGGTCGGGGTCAGGGATCCACGTTTGCTGCGCTTCCTCAGCGAAGCCAACCAGGTACATCGACACACCGACTGCGTAGAGGAAATAGAACTGAAGCCCTATAGCGCCGCCAAACTCCGGACCGAGCGACCGACTGATGAGGAAGTACGAGCCGCCGCCCTGCATGGACCCATTGCTGGCGATCGTGCTCGCAGACAGCACGGTGAGCACGGCTTGCAACTCGGCCATGAAGAAAATGAGCAGCATGCCCTCCACGCCCGCTTGGCCGACTCCCCAGCCGAGGCGAAGGAACAGGATCACGCCGATGATGTTGAGCAGACACGGCACGTACACGCCCTATCGTTGTCGTCAGAGCAGACACAACGACCATTCGCGGAGAGGAAAACCCACGTACATTGATCGTGCCGAGCTGGTTGCGACTGGCGCTGCCGCGCGGCGTGGCGTTCTCCGCGCTGGCCGACTTGGCCAGCGACACGAGGTCCGTGTACGACGACTGGGCCAGCTCGTCCGCGCTCGAGGAGCTGCCCCATTCGCGCGAGATCGAGATGCGCGTCGAGCCCATCGAACCGCCGCGACGCCCAGAGCTCGCCAGTGTCTCCGCGGGAGACGTCGCAGAGCTGCCATGCTCCTCCGCGAGCAGCGGCTTGGCTTCCACGGGCAGCATGTCTTCTTGCTGTGGCCTCCTGGGCGGATCTTCCACTTTGAAGAAGAACAGCGAGAAACGGGGCACGTGTTTGCACCCCATGGGTCACAAAAAGATCAGGCGCGAGTGACGGTCCTTCAAGCCAGCGAAGAGTCGTTTCCGCGTGAGCGGCTATAGCTCACTTGGGGTGATCGCCCATGGATCGTCCTGCCTAGTTGGCTGCTTGATCACACAATGGCGTCGGCGGAGGAAGTGCACGCGCTCAAGCGAGAGGTGGAGTTGCTCAAGCAGATGCTCGAACAGGAGCAGCTGCGCGGCGGCGCTGGCGGCGAACTCTCGGCGCGCTCGCCCGGCTCATCGCGGCTGCCGTCGCCCACCAAGTCGGAGCAGCAGCAGGAGCTGTTCTTTGAGGCCTCGCGGCCGCCAGACGATGAATACCGCCGTGAGCCGACGCCGAGGCGTCCTGCGACGGCGGCGACGAGTCCGTCGAGGGTGAAGACTATTCGGTGGAAGGATGCGCCATCCCCCCACCAGCCGCCGCAGTACCAGCCAGCGCCGTCGACAAACTACACTCAATTTATCGCGGTGGACACCAAGTGTGGCAAGTGGTGGCTCAAAGACCGACAGATCTTGTCGCGAAATGTCCCCGCGCCAAATGACCACACGGTAGCGATGAAAGTGCGCGAGACGTGGCAGTGGAGTGGCCGCACTGTCGTGGTCGACAAGATCGTGACTGGCCCGCGGCCCCGAGCCTACGACTACGAAGGCGACTACGGCGAACGCGACAGAGACCACCGCGTGCAAGATCTACAGGACGAAGCTGCTCGGTACCGTGAAGAACTTCGGCGGATCGGTACGAAACGGACGAGCGCGACACCAGCGACCGCGCCGCTGTCGTCCATCACCGTTGCCGCACAGGTCGCTTTCCACGACTCCCGGCAACTCGCCAAGGAGTTTATCCAGCCGAAGAGTGAAAGCAATGCGGCTGATGATGAGGTCTCTGGCACGATGCGCACGGCGAGTCAACGCATGGAGGCGGAGATGGCCAAGGCGGTTGCTGCGGTCTCTGAGCCTGGCGTCGACGAAGGAGCTGGCCCGCCTGGAGAGCTGGCGACCCGCGGTGGAGCTTCCGAGTCGAAACCACAGACCGCACCAACAAAAACGGCGGAAGAAAGTCGCCAATCCCCGCTGACTTCGGGCAGCTCACTGTGATTAGGTTGTATACTATTCTGTTTCAATACAATGTTCTCTTTGCCTTGCAAGTGTTCGTTCACTGGCATCCGTGCATTTGCTTATACATCAATTCCATGACCAGTGCTGCCGCGCTGGCCAAGCAACGGCTCGGCCAGATACACATGCTCGTCCTCCTCCTCGTCGTCTTCCTCGTCGTCGTCGTCGGCATCGTTGTAATCGTAACTGAATGAGCCAGTCGCCGACGTCGCCATCGCCGGTGACGATGCCGCGGACGACATCGGACTGAAGGGGACCGAGTGGCGCGACTTCTCAGGAGAAGTCGGCAGGAACAGCGCCACCACCGCGCCGCAGAGATACAGGAAAATGGACAACGCGAACGGCAGAACCTGCGTCCACTTGGCGTCTTCCTTCATCTGGTTATAGATGTACGCAAACGCCACGGGCCCGGCCGCCTCGAAGATCCCACGCGCGCCGTAGATCGCGCCTTGGAGTCGGCCCTGCTCTTTCTGCGAGCAGTTGATCGACTTTAGCGACGAGATCGCGGCAAACGAGAGATCACCGATGCTGGAGGGCACAGCCGTCGTGAAGATCACCCACTTCTCGGGGATGAACGCACTCACGACGTAGCCAGCGCATTCCAAGATGCGCGACATCAACGCGACCACGATCACTCCCTTCTCCTTGCCGCACGTCATGAGAGGCTTGAGCAGCAGCATCTGCGCGAGAATCGACCCAATGCCAAACGCGAGCATGAGCCGCGATGTGTCCTTCTCGTCAAAGCCAATCGCGGTGTTGAGGTAGAACAGTCGGATCTGGCTGATGCCGCTCGATACGAAGCTCGTCAACGCGATCATCAGTGTCAACCGCTGGAACAGCACCGAGCGGAAGAGGATGGACATGCCGGCGATCGGGTTCTTGCATTTCGGACGGCGCCGGGCCTTGCGCGACCGCTTCTCGAACGAAAGCGTCTCGGGGAACACGAAGATCGCAAACAGAACGCGTTTGATAAATAGCAACGATGCGATCTTGAGGATTTGGCTCTGCAAAACCAATTGATAAGTTATTCGCTGATCTCTGATTCGACTCTTTCAAAATACGTACCCGAGAAAAGAGGCCAGCGGTGCCGGCGCTCACGCAGAATCCAATCGACCAAATCGCAAATAGGAACCCAAAAGCAGTCGCTCGATTCTCTGCGCTGACGATGTCGGCCACCGCGGCGCTCGTCACGCCCATGATTCTGTTCATGCACTGCGGCGTGAGCTTTACATCCATAGACGCACGTGGGTGGTCATCAACGTACTCAAACACGTGGCACATGAAGCGAAGCACAAAGAATGGCGCGATGGAGCCGTCGTACTCGACAAAGTACATGAGCGAAAAAGGCAGACCGAGGCGCAGGAATTGGCTCGCCACAACGAACGGCTAAATGATCCGCATCGGTCAGTCAGTACCCACAGCAGGATGAGGTCAACATCACCAATAACGTACCTTTCGTCCAATGGAATCGGACGCGATCCCCAACGTAGGCGAAATCATGAAGAAGCAGATCGAGCCGATGGCGCCAATCCAGCTTTACAGGTGCAGCAAGTCGTTAGACGACGTCCTACCATGCTCTCACATCCGACGATAGATACTAGTTGTCGTACCTCGTCCACCAGTCGGCATCCTTGGATCCAGCGATACATGCTGGCTTATTGGAGCTGCGCCCGCAGTCGATTGGCACGCCGTGCGTGTATTCGCGCGCAAAGTACTAACTCGCAAAATGTCTCCTCCATCAAAACTTGTCGCTTCTTCTACCCTCCCACTCAACCACCCTCGCTATCGTACCTCCGTCGTGACGATCGGCAGCATGGGCATGATGATGCCAAACGAGAACGCCTCGAGCAGGCCCAATCCGGCGAGCTTGCCGATCTGGGCGTACACGGCGCGGTTGCTCATCGCGCCGCTGCCCACGGTCTCCGCTCCGGTCTCCGCTGCGCGGCTCTTCATGGGGCCTCCTTCCTCTTTCTCTCTGCGCTTTCGGTCCGTGCTGCTTTAACCCTTGGTCCCTTGGGCTTGTCGTCTCCTTCCGGTCTGGCCGTGCCTCTGTGCTGCAGATGAAGCGGCAGTGGGTGTCCGCTTGTGTGCGCGGCTTCTTTTCTCTTCTCCCTTCTCTTCAAGATGCCAGGTCATAATTGGCGAGGTGTGCGCGAGTGGCAGTGGGATCCGATGAACTGTACAATACAGTACCCTCTCTAAGACAATTAAATCAAGAGTGTGTGCGAGAACTCGCAGTTCATTTTGAGAACCTGTTTGAGATTTTGGTGGTTTACTTGAAGATTGGTCCACTGAGTTTACCCTAACTAATTTCAGTGATCCATCGTCCATGGACGGATATCGTTCCCTTCGTGTCCAAGGCTTGAATCTCCGAGCAAGCAGATCGACTCGTGCCCCATGGGTGGGCGGCTCATCACAACGAGAGAAGAAGAGCACCATTGCTGTAGTCCTGATCACCCGTAGGTGTTGGTAGGCACCTTGAGCTGCCGTTCACTATGCTGGGATGGCACACGAAATATTCTCTTCCACGAGAATGGTGGTGACAGACACACTGTCGGAATCCATCATTCGGGATGGCAGCCAGTACACTCGCGCCATTTGGGCAGCCACCGAAGGAGCTCCATTCTCTTCCAACTGCGTTCGTCGCAAATCTCCGTCCGCTGCACTAGTGGGCAAATGCGCAACATCTTCGTTACAGTACGATAATACGTAGAGGGAACAACGGCGGCTCACGAATCGATTGACTAGATCCCTACACTTCAACGACGTCTCTGCTACGGGAAGGGCCCAGCAGCGGCTCCACCAGAGACGCGCTCCCATCACTGTCGCTGTCGCCGTCATCTTCGTCGTCGTCGTCATCGTTGAAGCCGTAGCTCGTCGCCACCGTGGGCGTGGAGGCACCGGAGGACGTTGGACTGAACAGCATCGGCGGACGTGCCTGGTCGGAGGATGCCGGCAGCATCGCCGCGACGCCCGCACCACACAAGTACAACGCGATGGAGATCGCAAACGGTAGCACCTGCGTCCACTTGGCGTCTGGCCGCATCTGATTGTACAGCGACGCAAACACGACGGGCCCGACGGCCTCGAAGACTGCGCGCGCCGCGTAGATCGCGCCTTGGAGTCGGCCCTGCTCTTGCTCCGAGCAATTGATCGACTTGAGCGACGAGATGGCCGCAAATGACAGTTCGCCGAGACTCGAGGGCACGACCGTGGCGTAGATGACCCACTTACGAGGAATGAACGCACTCACGACGTAGCCAGCACACTCAAACACGCGGCCAAAGAGCGCGACCACGATCACGCCTTTCTCCTTGCTGCACGCCATGAGAGGCTTGAGCAGCAGCACTTGGGCGAGCACCGAGCCGATGCCAAAAGTGAGCATGAGCCGCGACGTGTCCTTCTCGTCAAAGCCAATCGTGGTGTTCAAAAAGAACATGCGGATCTGTCCGTTGCCGCTGCCAACGAATGTCGTGATCGCGATCATCGCCGTCAACCGGCGGAATAGCACAGACCGCAGCAGAATGAACATGCCCGAGATCGGGTTCCGGCAGCGCTGGTGGCGCTTGGTCTTGCGGGTGCGCTTCTCTGGAGGCAGCGTCTCCGGGAACACGACGATGGCGTAGAACACGCGCACGACACATAGCACGGCAGCGACTTGCAGCGCTTGGCTCTACATCATCCATGCATTCAGAATGGTTGGTACGTGGAAGTATACACCACCACTTCCATGGATATCGATCGACGTACTCGGGAGAGAAACCCTGCGATGCCTGCGCTAATGGTAAACCCCGTGAAGCCAATCGCGAACAAATAGCCAAATGCAGTGGCGCGAAGCTCGGGGCTGACCGTGTCCGCGACTGCTGCACTCGTGACGCCCATCGTTCTGAATGATTGCAACCACAAAGAATTAGCCCCTCGCTTGTGCGGGAGCGTGGCAGAACTCGACGAGACCCACTCAAAGACGTGGCAGATGAAGCGGAGCGCGAAGTACGGCCAGATCAAGCCGCCGTACTCAACAAAGTACATGAGCGTGAAGGGCAGACCCATGCGCATGATCTGGCTGCCCACCACGAACGGCTGCAGAGACAAGGAGATTAAAACATCAAAATACTACCACACTCACTAAAGACGCAGCAGTTGCCGACTGCTTACCTTGCGTCCGTAGTAGTCCGACGCGATGCCGATCGACGGCGCGAGCATGAAGAAGCAGACCGAACCGACCGCGCCGATCCAGCTACACCGGGCGACCACATTGCGGTTGGGCACGATCCACAACCGAATCATAACGACCTGCCCACTAGCTCACCTCGTCCACCAGTCGGCGTCCTTGGACCCGTTGATGCACTCTGGGCTGCGCGAATGGTGGCCGCAGTCGATCGGCTCACCGTGCGTGTAGTGGCGCGCAAAGTACTAGCGATACATGGACGACACGTGAGACTCTCCCGCTCCCTGCAACAGAGTTTCAGGCAGTGCTACCTCGGTGGTGACGATCGGCACCATGGGCATGAGGACGCCGAATGAGAACGACTCGATCACGCTCAGGCCGGCAAGCGGAGCGATCGGCGCGTACAGCGCCATGCCACCGCGCGTGTCTCGACTAGCGTCACTGGGCTTCCCCATTATTGGCTCGACTGGTTCTCTGGCTGGGCGGAGAGAACGCGGTCTCCATTCCATAAAGTGAAGGTTCGGCTTGCTCGTCTTCAAGAAGGGAGCGCGTAATCGGGGATGCGCGTCATTGAAATATTATCCAAATACATACCCCTACAAATCGATCGGAACTCAACATCATCCGATGGAGTAATCCGAGTCACAGTGACCTCTACAATACCATGCCAGTCCCAATACGGTGGGTTGTGATAAATTCTAAAACCCCGCGAATTCGGCGGAACCGGTATTACGTTCTTCAGCACTTGCTTGGGATGTCGAACACGACGGGGCAGTGCTTCGGCTTGCCCAGCAGAGTGGAGCTTGATGCGTTAATGAAGACGGTCGAGCCGAGCCGGGAGATGCCGTAAGCTTCGTGGATGTGGCCAAAGAGGTGGAACTTCGGACGGCAGCGCGAAAGAATCTCCTTGAGCAGCGACTCGTCTCCGACGTGAAGCCCCGTGACAGTCTTATCGAGGACGCCGTGGGGAGGGCCGTGCGTGATGAGAACGTCGACATCACTCGGGATCTTGGCCCAATGCTGCTGAGCTGCGTACCCGCGAGCGACGTTGAACGCCATGATCCGTCCGGGGATCGGCGGCGTCATCGGCGAGCCAAAGAACTTGACGCCGTCGATGACGACCGAGCGGTTTTCGATGTACGTGCAGTTGGTGAGCAGCGAGCGCGAAGCGCTTGGGTCGTTGTACTCGGCGTGGCGCCATAGCTTCTCCCAGTGGACGTTGTATTCGGTCGCGTCCATGCTCAGATCGTGGTTGCCAGCGACTACCAGCTTGTGGTGGTGCGGCAGTGAGCCGATCCAGTCGTTGAAGTCCTCGATCTCCTTGTGTGTTCCACTGTTCGTGAAGTCACCGCAGTGGATGAGCACGTCGCCGTCCGGGACTTGCAGGTTGCGATGCTTGCCGTGCGTGTCGGAGATGCACACCACGCGGAGCGTGCCTTCCTGCTGAGGCTTCGTGGACAACTGGTCCATGAGAACCGACGAGTTCCAGAGCCACTTCCATTCTGATCCCCAGACGCCGACGCCATTCCAGTAGACCCATCGCACTGCGAAGACGCCCGTCGCAAACGCCAAGACAGTCGCGGCCACTGAGCCTACCAGCACATACACAGCCGCATGGACTGCGGCCGCAACGAGAAGGAGAACACTTGCGATTATGGACACGATCTTCTCCGGTGTCGCGTCGTGCGGAAGCAGCGCCAGCACGGACTTGCGCGCCATCTCTGCTCTGCTTCAGCGATGCTTCGTGTCCTCTCTCAACAAATCGGAACACCATGCCATCGCTAGGTACGCGACGTACTTAACGCACGTAGTGCGTATCACCTAAAGTTAACCATATAAGGTTACGCGGTTACGCTCTCACCAAAACAAAGCGCCAAATGATGAGAAAGAGAACATGGAGGGGAAACTATGCGTGCGCGGAGGCTATTTCTGGCGGAATGCGGCGGTTCAGCAGGCTATCAACCGAAGAAACGTGTAGCGGGAACTACCTGGCGTGCGTGTGCAGCAGGTCATCATCACCACTGGTGACGTCGCGCGAGTCAGTTTTGGGTCATTCAGGCTGCCGTGCTGGATGGATTGGTCGTCACAGAGTCAACAAGCGTCTGGAAGTTCAATGTCGGGCACGGAGGTCGGCCCAACGCTTCCAGCGATCGTGCCGGCGCCATCAGACAAGGCTGCACCCTCGACGGGTAAACCGGCGCCTCAAAATGGCAGTGCAACGCGTTCGAGTCGACCGCCATCCGCCGAGATCGACTCGCCATCCGCCGAGAGCGACTCGGCGGACGGCAGCGACACCAAACCTCCGCACGCAATGGAGAGACAAAGCACCGGCGGTGACCTGTCGGACCTGCAGCGTGCGCGCGCCGCCATCTACGATGCGAACAAGGATCTGCAAGAGCTCTGTCGCGACAATGGCCTCTCTGGCTCACAGTTCGCGAAGAAGGGCCATAGCGTGGTCTCGCTGGACACGTTTCTCGGCTTCTGGGCGAGCATGAAGAGCATCATGCACTTCCCCGCGCTCCGCGAACTCTCGATCGTGAAGCACCCGACGATCGTCCACATTGAGGGCCTCGAGAGCTGCGTGAACTTGGAGCAACTCACGATCTCCGAGTGTGGCCTCGAGCGCATCGAGAACCTGCAGGCGTGCGTCAAGCTCAAGAAGATCAACCTCAGCAGCAACAAAATCCGGTCGATGGAGGCGCTTCGTGGGCTCGACTTGTTGGAAGAAGTGTGGCTGAACGACAACCGCATCGACAAGCTCGACGGCCTCTGGGACGCCGCGCACCTGACGACGCTGTGGATCTGCCGCAACCGCATCGAACTCATCGAGTCGGCGTTGAACGGCTGCGTGAACCTCACCGAGCTCAACATGGCCGACAACCGAGTGTGCAGCTTCAAGAGCCTGCTCAGCCTGGCCAATCTGGACCAGTTGACCGTGCTCACGCTGAGTGATCCGCACTTTGGTGATAATCCTGTGTGCCGCCTGTGTAACTACCAGACGTACCTGATGTGCCAGCTCACGCGCCTGACGTGGCTCGACACTGTTGAGCTCTCGACGCGCAACAAGCAGATCGCCGAGGCTACCATGCTCAAGAAGAAGATGTACTACAACATGCGCATCAAGTGCATGAAGCGCGACGTCCAGCACCGGATACGCCACGCCAATGACGTGCGGAGACATGCCGAGCAGCACCTGGAAACCAACATCTCGGCGTTGATGCGCTACAAGAAGGAGCTCGAGCAGATCTTGGCAGATGTGGAGGCCCGCGATCTATCGAAAGACGCAACCATCGATATCCAAGCGACGAAAGCAAAACTGGAAGCCGTTGAAGCGTGTCTGCGCGGGAAGTGTGGGGCGATCTCACGCATGAGTCGGGATTTCGATTCGCTGCGATCACGACTGCAATGGACGGGGGACGTGAACATCTCCAGGCTCATGCTCGAGCTCGAAACGGGAGGGAATATACGCCTGGAAGATGGAAGTCCGTCTGATGCCTGGTACGCATCGTGTGTCGACCTCGTCAAGTCTCGTCTATTTGTCTCCGATCTCCGCCCTTTTGGCATTGGCGGGGTACGCATCACGCGGGTGACGCGGATTAACAACCGTTTCCTCCGGAACCGGTTCCACTCGCGTATGGAAGAGATTCTCGTGGTGAATGAAGACCAAGTGAAGGAGAACGTGTCGAAGAAAGGAGTGACAGTCTCCATGAAGGACGACAGCGACGACGACGACGAGCGAACTGCGCAACCGACAATCGAGCAAGTCGCTCCACCAGGCTCCGTCCCAGAAAACTCACTCGAGTATCTCTTTTACGTGCAGCCTCCGCTATTGGAACATCTGCGCAAGGCAGAACCTGACCAGTTCTACGCAGCCGAGTACGGATTTCGAGACCCTGCAGACTATCGCTCAATGGGGATAGAAGGCGCCGTGAAGCTATCCAATTCGGTGTCATTGTTGGACACATCGCGATTGTTGTCTGCGTTTGCTGCAAAGGCTGTTGGCATGCAGCGGCGCGAGTTGAGCCCTCAAGACATTGCGAGATACTCCACGCTGAGTGTTCGGGAACAGGAGACCGAGTTGAGAACCGACTTTAATCGGGAAATGCGCGACGCCGCGAAATTGGCGGCACAAGGTGACTGGGAGATTCCTGGTGGTGTGCTTCTGGTGGTGAAAGTGTTCCCAGGCTACACCAAGGTTGCTCTGGACACGGATGCGGTCCCCGCACCAGTCGATTGCAATGACCACGTCGGGCTGCACAGTCTTCAGGTGGTGAAAAGCGGTCAAGCCACTCCTACGGGTGGTACTTCCAGCGGCGCAGCCAAGCAAAAGATGTACTACGTGTTCGACAAAACGTTGGTGCTACCGGAATACTTGGTAGAATACCAGTATGAACTGTCTGGAAGCCAAATCAATGCAATGGAAGCCGTTCTTTCGGGCTCGCACGGCCATGAGCCTGCAAGGAGTCCAGTGGGACATGAAGGAGGAGATCACAGCGCAGCAGCGAGCAGCGGACTCGGTGCGGCCGCAACGATGGCTGACGAGTTTGAGCGACGGTACCGGATTCGCAGACCTCCGAGCCCACAAGTGGAAGACGACCCTGTGCCAGCGGTGGGCTCACCAGTTGTCCCACCCCTGGATGATATTGTCGTCAAGCTTCTCGCAACTGGGCCACAAGTTGTCGGCAGTAGTGGCTCTATGTCGACCCACGAGATGACGCTTCCCGTGACGCGAATAAAACTGGTGGAGACTGGTCGACTAAAACATTTGTGTCTCCTCAGCTGCGCGATTGATGTAATGCCCGACTTCACATCGATGAAAGAGCACCTGGAGATTCTCATTTTGGGCTACAACAGAATCCAGTCACTCGACCCCTCGCTCCACTCGTTGTCCAAACTCAAGCATCTCGATGTCTCAAGCAATCGGTTGTTGCGGCTCGAACACGTCGAGGGTCTCAGCGTGCTAAACATCTTAGATGCGAGCCACAACCAAATCCAGACTTTCGAAGACATTGGAGGCATCCTGTACGAGCATGGCAAGAAGTCGCTTAAGCGGCTCAACTTGCGCAGAAACCCGATTTGCGCGTCGAAAAGGTATCGAATTCGCGTGCTTCGAGGAGTCGGCACGAGCCTGGACGCGCTGGACGAGCAAGAGGTCACGCGCGAAGAATTAACGGCATCTCACCGACTGGTGACGAGGCTGTCACCTGAGATTGTGTGGGCCCAGTACAAGTCCACGAAAGCTGTTGTGCCACCGCCATCATCGTCTGGCAAGACGACGCACGAGCGTTGTGGCGAAGAAGATCGGCCGTGCTGGACAGTGGTAGAGGAATTGCTGCTCAATCGGGAACTCATCAGTGTGATCGAAGGGTTTGACCCGTTTGTCAATCTCCGCATCCTGTCATTCGCAGATAACGTTGTGAAGCAAATCGACGGTCTTCACAAGTGCACACGGCTCGAGGAGCTCAACCTGGAAGACAACGAGATCGCTACGGTCGAGAATCTGTCGCCGCTGAACTGTCTCAAGCGGTTGAACCTGGCCCGCAATCGACTCACCTCTATCGACCATCTCGAGAGCCTGGAGAACCTGACACAACTGTCGCTTGAAGGCAACCTGATCTCGAGCCTGCGTGGCTTGAGTTCAGCGATGAAACTAATGGAACTCTACGTTGGCAACAACCGCATCGAGAACCTGAAGGAAGTGCAGCATCTCAAGTCCCTTCCGAAACTGACAATCCTGGATCTGAGCGGCAACGAGATCACGAGGCTGGTCGATTATCGTCTGTATTCTGTCTACTATCTGCGCCGCGTGAAGGTGCTCGATGGAGTCAGCGTGTCCCCACAAGATCAGAGCGACGCGAAGCAAAAGTATAGCGGCAAGCTCACGCTCGAGTTTATCGCGGAGAAGTGTGGCAGCAGCAATTTCGATCGCTTGCAAGAACTCGACCTGTCGTCGTGCCGGATCCGGGAACTTGGATCCATCAGTGGGCGAACATTTCCATCACTGCGCGAGCTGACGCTCGAGAACAACCAGATCAGCGACATCAGTGGACTGGAGTCGTTGCCGAAGCTGCGGACGCTGAACTTGAGCCGAAATCGAATAGAGAAGCTGCTCCTGAGCACAAACGCGACGGGGGGATCAGTGCCGGAAAACGCTGATGCGAGGGGCATTCTGAGCTGCACCAAGCTGGAGCAACTGTTTTTGGCCTACAACCATTTCAACGACATGACGGCGCTCGGTCTGCAGCATCTCGACAAGCTCCGGGTAAGATGCTAGGTACAGGCTTTGGCGTTGCTCACTCAACTCTCATTCTTACGAAGGGTTTTGCAATGACCCAGGTGCTACACCTCCAAGGAAACGCGATCGTGTTTTTCGCAGGTCTGAACTCGAATACGGAGCTACTGGAGCTGCGCTTGGACAAAAACAAGATCCGGCAGCTCGATCCGCACTCCACTTCGGCACTGAGAAGGCTTCGAGTGCTCAGCCTAGACGACAATGGACTTCGAACACTCTCCAATTTCAACGAGTTGCTGAGCATCGAGGTAAGCTGGAGGGTACACGAGCAATTCGTCTTGCCGTCTGGCATTAAATGTTTGTGATTTTTGCTGCCACTTATTGATAGTTTCTCGATTTGTCCAACAACCGAGTCAGCGAGTTGGACGAGCTCGACAAGATCGGCTTGATGCCTTCGATCGTCGAGCTGCGCCTCATCAACAATGCGTTGACCAAGAAACACATGTACCGGCATACAATTTTGTACAAGCTCAACACGCTTCGGAGCCTCGACGGGCGCGAGGTGACCGCCGAGGAGCGAGAACGAGTTGAGGTGCTGTTTCTTCACGAACGTGCGGCTGCGGCAGTGAACCAAATGGACCGACCGTCGCACATCGTCGCGACCCAGTTCAACTTGACCCCGTCGTCGATTCCAGGGAAGCACGCTATACCAGCGTCTGCGACCGGCTCACCCATGATGGTCCTGGCTTCGACTGGAACGCGCACAGTGGCCTCCCAGCTCAGCACTGGAGACGTGCTCGCGGGCTCTCTTTTGCGTAAGAACCCCATCGCACCTGCAGGTTTCAGTCCGAACCAGCAGCCCGTCCAGTCCGTCAACTCCTTCCCCAAGTCGGATCAGCCGACGGATGCGTCCATCGTCATCGCACCCGGCAACACCACAGCGAAGGGGTTGCTCAACGGCCCTGGCTTTCGAAGCTACTCGCTGAGCAACCAAGCCGGGACGGGCGGTAGTTTGAGTGGCAACTCGTCGCTGCCTGCATCGCTGCTCTTGAATTCGCTGTCGCCGACCGTCACGGTCGCGTCGGCACTGAACGGCTCCCTCGCGAACGGTGGCGGTGAGCTCAACTTGGCTTCGTTGCGGTTCGACCGCCGAAGGATGAACACTGTCCACTACGACCCAGCGTTCAACGGTACGCCGACGCTGCCTCGCGCCACTTGCTGCTTGCGATCTCACTCAATCCACTGCTTTGATGGACAACAGCAAACTACCCACAGGCCGGCCCCATCGGAATGGCCACGGGCGCCAACGGGCTTGCGGGCGGCGTGATCACGTCCAACTCGATCCTCCGTGCACCCGCCAACGTGCCGTCGCCCCACAGCGTGCCCATCCATCCTTTGTCCGCCGACCTGTCGACCAAGACGCCAGCAGCAACGACCACACTGCCCAGCGCGAGCCAAGCGGCCGACGCGACCAGGTCGTTCTCGGGCTACGTTGTCTCGTTCGGCAACCAGAAGCGGTACGCATCCCTCCAAGATCGCACCACTGGTGCCGATCTCGCTGCGACGCTCGCTAGCGCAGCCAAAGCAGGCGCCAAATCCCGAGCACGGTGACAGAGATGCAAGGTAGAGTCGTGCATGAAAATGGTTTTTTTTTTTCTTGGGTTGCCTCAGTAGGATCAATTGGAATTTAGTTAGAGTTTTCATCAATGATTTGATCAGATGAGAACGGTCATCACTGGCAACCTCCACAAGACATAGCTCACACATGCAGAACACACACACACAAGCAAAACCACGCGTTTGCCATCATGTCACACACAACGAAGTTGGCGCGATGATGCTCCCACAACGAAGTTGGCGCGATGATGCAGCCGAAATGGTCGGTCGACGGACGAATGGCAGAGGCATTAGCACGCGCGCGGGAGGGGGAAAGCTCGGCTGGCGAAGTCTCGGACTGACGTGCAAATTATCAGTGTGTTGTCTCTCTCATCCTGGGTTCGGAATAGTAAGGATTATAATCTTCGTCATTGACTCGCCGCCTCGCTTCCCCCACCGGTTGCAGCCACTCGATGTCGCCGACTCGATACTCGTTCGATAGCACGCTCGGCTCGCGAGGCGTGGACGCTGGTCGCAGTCGGAAGCTGGAAAACGCGTGGGGATGCAGAGCACGGCGTCGCCTCCTCCTGAGAGGAGGGACGCCGCGGCCGCACCCCGTCGTTGGTTTGGAAAGTTTCTCCAAGTGTATTACAATGGCTCACTTCCAACCGGCCCGCAGGAGTCGATCGCCATCAGCGACCGACGTCACTGCGGGCCGACCGTCCGCGTGGTGGGTCGACTCCTAGCTCGCGAGAATTGCTTACTTGAGCGGGATGAAACGGGCCGAGGCCGAGGCCGCGATACCCGGGCGACCGTGGGTCACCGGCTTGTACGAGATGGCGAACTCACCGAGGTAGTGGCCGATCATCTCCGGCTGTGAGGAAGACACGGCAAAGCAACCACAAGTCAGTACGCGCCGCCCGCCGACCACCACACGCAAGGCACAGGGGGTTGTGCCGACCGCCGGGTCCAAATACATCAGGCAACAAGTGACATATCGAGCTCCCTGGGTCGCCCCGTACACAGAACTTCACGAGGGGATGGCAGCCGGGCCGATGCGCGCGGGAGGCGCCGCCAGTAGGAGACACCCCACGCACGGACCGGCCACTCTTCGGGTGAAAGCCGCCATCCCCCGAGAGCTATGAGGTTCTGGAACACACCTTAATTTCAATGCCGTTGAAGACCTTGCCGTTGTAGACACCGACGACCGAGCCGATCATCTCCGGGACAATGATCATGTTACGGAGGTGGGTCTTGATGCCCTCCGGGCGCTCGAGCGGCTTGGCCGCGGCCTTGGCCTTGCGGAGACGCTTGATGAGCGCCATCGGCTTGCGCTTGAGGCCGCGCGAGAAGCGACGGCGCGCACGCGCGTTCACGAGGTCCATGAGCTCCTCGTGGTTCAGGTCGAGGAGCTTGTCCAGGTCCACACCACGGTAGGTGAACTTCTTGAACGCACGCTTCTTGCGGAGCGCAGCAAGCTCGATGTTCGCGATTTCGGTCTCGTCAGCCTGTCACATGAGCGCCATGCACTGTTAGGGTCTCTGTCTATGGGACCCCCATATTGGCGTCCTCACGTAGCAACGCCGACGCGACACATCAGTCCACGCACCATTGTTGTTGGTCAGTGGTTCCACTTGTGCGGACGTATGGAGCTGCTCGGCGGCGGCATCGCAGTTGGGTTTCCAGGCCAACCGATTGGCGCAGAGCGGGGTGGAGCGGTTTTACGAACCGTAAGAACGCTTTTTTACGGTTACCATCGATACGTTAGCAACATAATGAGTTTGTATCGGTTGGTAACATGATAATTCAAAGGGCAACTTCTGCTGGTGTGGTCGTCTTGTGGATGGCGGATTGGATTGGATTGAACGATGGTGTATGTCGATCTGAACGTCCGCGCCGGCGCGCGCGTGAGCGCGGCCGAGCTCACGAGACGTGCGTTGCCGTACATTGATGGATAGAGCGAGCGTGAGTCTATGCGGGTGCTGATTTTGAGATCGTATGGTGGTCAGTGGGGTACGCTTGCGCCGGCGTCAATGTGGACTGCGAGAGCAACGCCAAGCCCAAGGAGGTGTGTCTCCACTTGCTGCGACTGGGGACACGAACGCGGTAACAATACTGACGCTGGGCGGAATGAATGCAATAATGTACAGGCGTCGTCCGTGCCTGAGTTGCCGCTCGAGATCTCGGACAAGTCGGGTAAAGCCGCGAAGAAGGCCAAACAGTACGCGGCCGCGCTCGCCAACTCGCTCACGCTCAAGAACAACGGCGTGCTCACGGCGACGACGACCGGCAGGCAGCTGCGCCAGCTCAAGCGCATCACGCTCAAGGTCGAGGACATGAACGCCGCGCAGTCCGTCGTGCGTTACTTACTCCCCACTGTGTTCATTGGCGGTTAAAGCCTTGCGTCCCCCTCACCCCGACGTCGTGTCCACATAGAACACGTCCCAGATCCTCAAGTCGTACGACGTCGTGGCCGTGGAGGCGCTCAACGCCAAGGTCTTCCAGTTCTTCTGCGAGCAAGGCGATGCCGTCGACGTGCTCACGTTTGACGCCGCGAACCGGATCCCATTCCAGATCAAGAAGCCGTGGATCGACGGCGCGGCGAAGCGCGGCATCTACTTGGAGCTCACCTACTCGGCGTGTCTCGGCGACTCGGCGGGGCGCCGCTACTTTTTCAGCAACGCGACCAACCTCGTGCGGATCACGAACGGGCGGCATCTTGTATTCTCCAGCGGCTCGAGCCGCGACCTGTTCCTGCGGTCGCCGTACGACGTGATCAACGTGGGCATTCTCGTGGGCCTCACGTACGGCCAAGCAATGGACGCACTGACGAACGCGCCGCTCGCCGTGTTGGAGCACGCCAAGAAGCGCCGCGGAGAAGCCGACGTCGCGATTCTGACAGAGGCCATGGAGCAGTAAATCGAGTTCACAGTGTATACAATCAGAAGCGCATTTTATTCGGCGCTGCATTTGGTCTCCTCCATCGCTGCGTCCTCACTGGCGGCATCAGCCTCCTTCTCAGCAGAAGCCTCCACGGCCGCCCTCTTAGCGTCTACAGGCGCACCCTCATCCATTATCGCATCGTCGTTCACGTCCTCGTCCTCTTCGGCTTCCTCGTCCTCGTCGATGGTCTGCTCGCCGTCCAGATCCGCGTCCGTTTCCATCGGGACCTCCTCCTGCTCCTCTTGCGCGCCATCGACCGCCGCGTCACCCATTGGCTCCGTTGCACCTTCCATGTCGACACCCCCCTCCACAGCGCCACCAGCTTTCTGGGCCTCTTTCCGTGCTCGCTTGCGTGCGTCCGCCGCCTTCGTATCTGCTCAACATTTGCTCACACCGTCAGATCTAGGGCCAGGCAGGGAACACTCTTTTCGTTCACCATACCTTGCAGACACTGCTCGACGGGCTCAATGAAGTGGTCGAAATCCGTCTCCTTCAGTGCGCTCAGCACGTCCTTCAGCGTGATCGTGCTGCGCTTGTTCTTGGTCGAGATATCGTGCGCACTGTTCTCCAAGATCCATTAGTCCGCATGCCCGGTCCTCTATTGCGCGCGTGCTTATCGCTTACATCGTTGACAGGTACAGCGTGAACATGCTCGTGGCTGTGTTCAGCATCACACGCGCATCCTTCGTGACGATCGCGCGGTCCGGAAGCGCCTGCTTCACGGCGCGCGCCGTCATACTCGCTGGGTGTTCCTGCTCCATTTTCGCTTCTGGCCCGCACTTGCAAATTTGGCGGGAACGGTGTCACTTCCGCAAAGAGCTCCCCCCTATCAGTGACATGTTAGTTATGGATCCGTAAATAACGGCTCGTCCTTCCGTGGCGGCGGTGACCTCCACCATTGCCACTCGTCATGGACGTCACCATGGATGGCGACATGCCGACGCAGACGCCGCCAGCGGTGGACGCCACCGCGGCGCCTCCTCTCGTGAGCGACGAGGAGCTGCAGCAGTGCATCGCCGTGCTCTCGCGCTTCCACGGCGACGCGGGGCTCGCACAGTTCCAGCTGCCGCGGTACAAGCCGCTGCGAAAGGCCGCGATGCCGCTCATCGACGAGCTGCGCAAGAGGCTCTTCCACGGGCAGACGGTCGACGCGGACTCGCAGCGCCAGGAGAAGAAGCGCAAGATCAAGATCGAGCGCGCGCGCCAGAAGGCGCTCGATCAGCAGTTCGTCAACAACACCAAGCTGCGCGCCGAGCGGCTCGCGCGGCTCGCGCAGCTCACGGAGCAGAACCCGCTGCTCGCGCAGGTGCCCGACGGCGTGGGCGGTGCCGCTGCCGCGACGCGCATGCTCACAGAGAGCGGCGAGGAACAGCCGGAAGTGGCGGCGGCGACTGAGAGTGGGGAGGAGACGGCGGGTGCCACGCCGGAGCTGCACCACCACCGCGCGTGCTACACGTGCAAGGGCAAGTTCCGTGAGCTGCACCACTTCTACGACCGCATGTGTCCGTCGTGCGCGGCGCTCAACTTCAAGAAGCGGCTCCAGACCGCGGACCTGCGCGGCCACGTCGCGATCGTCACGGGCGCGCGCGTCAAGATCGGGTACGAGATCGCGCTCAAGCTGCTGCGCGCCGGCGCCGTCGTGGTCGCGACCACGCGCTTCCCCAAGGACGCGGCCTACCGCTTCGCGCAGGAGACCGACTTTGCCGACTGGAGCGGCAACCTCCAGGTGTACGGACTGGACTTCCGCGACCTTGGCGTGATCGACAAGTTCATGGACCACGTCGAGAAGACGCTCGGCCGCGTCGACATCCTCATCAACAACGCCACGCAGACCATCCGCCGCCCCGTGCACTACTACAAGCACCTGCTTGAGGCCGAGGTGGCGCCCGTGCCGGAACAGTTCGCGGCCGCGCAGCAGCTTTTGCAGGGCAACGCGTCGCTGCTCGGACTGGCGAACGGAGCCGCGGCGGCGGCGGCGCCTGCCGACGGCGCCCTCGTGCGCGCGACCGGCGCGGCCGTGCCGTCGTCCGTGCTGCTCTCGCAGGTCTCGGTGCTGCCAGAGGACAAGGAAAGCGAGGACACAGCCGCGCTGTTCCCGCAGGGCCAAGTGGACAGCAACAAGCAGCAGGTCGATCTGCGCTCGAAGAACACGTGGGTCCAGAAGATTGACGAGATCGAGACCATGGGTGAGTGCGTGTGTTGAACTCATCATGAACCGCGGCCTTCCAACGCCTGAGGTGTGTGCTGAGACAGAGCTCGTGGAGGTCTTTGCGATCAACACGATGGCGCCGTTCATCCTGAACAAGCGCGTGATCCCTCTCCTGCTCAAGGTGCGTCCTGCTGGCCAGCGGACGAGGCGTTTATTTATTTACTCAGAGACTCACCACTGGAAGCTGTGTTTTGTGTAGAGCAAGAACGAGCGCAAGTTTATCATCAACGTGAGCGCCATGGAGGGCAAGTTCTACCGCGCCAAGACGCCCAACCACCCGCACACGAACATGGCCAAGGCCGCGGCCAACATGATGACGCGCACGTGCGCCGAGGACCTCGCGCGCCAGGGCATCTACATGAACTCGGTGGATACGGGCTGGATCAACGACGAGAACCCGCGGGAAACCGCCGCGCGCATCGCCACGAGCCACAACTTCCAGGTGCGTCCTCGCAGCAGCGGCAGGCCTCCCGTCGCAGAGCAACGCATTGACTTCTCTCTCCCTTCCCTGCTGTTTTGTAGACGCCGCTCGATGAGATCGACGCGGCCGCGCGCGTCCTGGACCCGATCTTTGTGCTCCACCAGGATGACAGCGCCGAGCCGCCCATGGTTGGCCAGTTCCTCAAGGACTACAAGGTCAGCGAATGGTAAATACTTAAATACTAGTACATACAGAACTAGTACTAGAGGACGGCACAAGCGCTTGGAGGGGAATAGGCACCACGAAGCTTTATATTCTGTAGAGACGCAATATATGTGTGTGGTCGGATGCTTGTTACCACGGCAGCGGGCGGCCCGTGTGCTCGTAGTACTTGCCCGACTCCTCGAACGTGGCCTTGTCGATCTGGGCCGTGAGCATCGCGACGCTGTCCTTGGCCTGGACCGGGCCAAGGTGCCGGCTCATGTCCGTGTCGACCCACCCGGGGCAGAAGACCATCGCGATGATGTTGTCGTCGCGCAGGTTGATCGACAGCATCTTGGTGATCATGTTGAGCGCGGCCTTGGACGCGCGGTAGCCGTAGATGTCGCTCACATTGGTCGACTCGACGCTGCCGTACGTGGACGAAAGGTTGGCGACCTTGGCGACGCCGCTCTTCTCGGCCGCGCGCTTGAGGTGCGGCTGGAACGCACGCGTGACGAGGAACGGGCCCACCGAGTTGACCTCGAACTGGTGCATGAAGCTCTCCTTCTTGATCGAGTCGATCATCTCGCGGTAGAGCACGCCGGCGTTGTTGATGAGCACGTCGATGGCCTCGCCCTCGAGCTCCTTGGCGGCGCGCAGGATCGACTCCTCGTCGGCCACGTCCAGCTCGAGCAGCTTGTACGGCTGCAGCGCCCGCAGCTTGTCGGCCTTGTCGACGTTGCGCGCCGCGGCGATCACGTTCCAGCCGGCGGCCATGTAGTGCTCCACGAACGCGAGGCCGATGCCGCGCGACGTGCCGGTGATGAGAACGGTCTTAGCGGCCATGGTGGTGAGTGGAGTTGCTGTGTGTGTGTTTGTGCGTGGGTGCGCTCGATGGAGAATTGGATAATGAGAGAGAGGAGACCACGTGCACGCGAGGACGGCGCTGCGAAATTAATATTCTCATCAAGACAACACACGTCGCAGTTTCTTTGCGGGTGAATCGTTGAAACCTGCGGTGACCACTGGTGAGACTGGCGGCAGAGGCTCTGCCAGAGCCCGGCGGCCATCACAGCAACGAGTCCTTTTTGCTCTTCATGCAGAGACAGTTTCAGAAGCGCCGGTCGCGCGTGATGAGCCTGCTTGTCGCTGCTGATCACGCGCGACTGGCGCTTCTGCCCGCAACGTCTCGCTACGAAAGTACATCAGCTCCTGCCCGAATATCCACGATGATAACTATTTTCCTCGGTTATCGATTTCAAAGAGGCTTTGAAAGTCTCATTTATACATACAAATGAACAGTTTTCATAGGTAACCGATATATAGGAGCTGTCTGAATGGAGGATTAACTGGACAAGTCCCCACAGTAATCGACCCCGGATAGGCGGATGGGGCAATGGAGTGTGAGCAGCCTGGCCTATATTGCGACGAGGCGGCGTTCTTCGCCGTGCGGATGGACCACCCGATGGTGTCTACCATAGACTCGATGGCGTGAAGGCGTAAACTCGACGCGAAGAGACTCCGACAGTTTGCGTCGGCCTCGCAGAGTCTGCTGCAGGCAGACTCGGCGAGGCCGAAAGGCTTCCTGAAAGTCCGGCGTGCGGAAGGACGGATGGGGATTCAACGGCGTTGGTCTGTTTACTGCTGACTGGTCAGAGTGTAGTTCAAGGTCGCCAGGCCCGTGGCGAAGCCGGGGCGGATGGAGAAGTCGCCGGTGCGGAGAATGCCTGTCCGTGGCCCACGGACGGGCACTTCCCCTCGGAGTCCGAGTCGGACCGTGGGGAAGTCCGCGGCGGCGGAATTTTGTGCAGGGAGAAGATACGCATTCCCACGAAGCGACG
>JAADVV010000168.1:0-23742 GCA_023335905.1 Pythium pyrilobum | reverse complement strand
ACGTACGTGCACGGCGACGAGACGCTCGACTACGCGCTCGTCAAGCTCAACGCGACGGTCGATCTCTCGCCGTACGGGTTCCTCAAGCTGCGCGTCGCCGGCGGCGTCGACCAGGAGCAGATCTACATCCCGCAGCACCCGGGCGGCCGCGCCAAGACGCTCGCGGTCGTCGTGGACAGCGGCAACGTCTCGCTCGCGACCATGGGCATCGCGGACGTCTGTGGCTCGTACCGCGTGGGCTACGACGCCGACACGGAGCCGGGCTCGTCCGGCTCGCCCGTGGTCGCCGCCAAGGACAACGCCGTGATCGCGCTCCACAGCTGCGGTTCGCCCAGCGAGACGTCGTGCGAGAACTCGGGGCTCGACGTGCGCACGCTCATCAACGACCTGCGCGCGCAGAACGTCGTGCCGGCGGACGCGCTGGACGAGCCGACGCGCGAGGTCGCGGCCGGTCCGTGGATCCCGACGACACCGGCGCCCACGCCGTCGACGCCCACGCCCACGATCGACATCTGCCCGGGCTTCAAGTCGACGACGACCTGCGTGAGCTTCACGCAAGGCCGCTGCATGTGGGTCAGCGGCACGTGCGTCAAGAACCCAGACTACGGCGCCACGCCCGCACCCGCGACGACCACGGCGACGCCCGAGCCCACGACGGCTGCTCCCCTCACGCCGGCGCCGACCACGCCGGAGCCGACTACGCAAGCCCCAACCACGCCGGAGCCTACTACGCCTGCGCCAACGACCGCGGCCCGCACCACACCTGCGCCGACGACTCCGGCTCCTACGACCCCAGCGCCAACCACGCCAGCGCCAACCACACCAGTGCCAACCACGCCAGCGCCAATCACGCCAGTGCCGACCACGCCCGCACCAACCCCACCAGCGCCGACGACTCTGGCTCCTACGACGCCCAAGCCGACCACGGCCCCTCCGACCACGCCAGCGCCGACGCCCAGCAAGTACGACGGGCTCTGCAAGCCGTACCCCACCTGGTTCTGCTTTGGGCTCTGCAAGTGGAGCAGCGCCAAGGGCCACTGCGTCGGCATCTAACCGTTCGGCACTGAAGACGTACGAATAGTAGTAGAACCGCGGTAGAAGCCAACAGGGTCCTGTACCAATACAGTAGACAGCCATCTCTGTGGAAGATCCGTTCGATGTTGAAATGGCTACAGTCCGTCCTTCTTCCGAGGGAAGTCACTCCGTGAACCCAGAAGTACTGAACCCACTCGGATGTCACTCTTCTGAAACACTGTAGTGACCATACACACACACACACAAAACGCCCACTTTCCTTCTTCCGCAGCACGCCAGCGACTTTGACGACTGCGGAAACCTCCGCGAGAGAAGCGGACGGCCATGTTCTGGCGGCGCGGACCCAAGAAAGAGAGCCGAAATGGCGGAAGCCACGCGCATCACGAGGAAGAGGACGATCTCGCGAAGCTGCAGCGCCAATTTGGGATCAAAACGGTCTCGGACAAGGACGTGGAGGCCGATCTGCGCAGACTCCTCGGCGGCGGCGGAGACGGAGAAGACGGAGGAGGCAGCGGGCTCAGTCCGCGGTCGGAGCTGGCGCTCTTCGGCAGCGGCGACGACGGCGACGAAGACAGCGACGAGGAGGCCAAGATCCTGCGCGAGCTGAATCTCGGCGGCCGCGATCTGGATGCGATCGACGCCGCCGCGCTGTCGGGCGGAGAGGAGCAGGACGACGACGACGACGACAACGATGGGGACGGCACGCGCGTCGCCAGGGCGGAGCTGCGCGGCGTGCTGGACGAGGTGCTCGGCGCGGCCACGAAGCATGCCGCGCGCACGCCGATGAGCGAGCCGCCGCCGCCGCCGCAACCGCGCGGACGAGAGCGTGATGGAGAGGCGACTGCGCGCGAGCAACTCCACGCGCTGAAGCTGCGCGCCGTGCAGCTCAAGCGCGAGGGGAACGTGCAGCAGGCGCTCGCGGTCTTCCGCGAGGTCCGAGCGCTCGAGGCGCAGCTGGACACGGACGGAGGAGACAGGGCGCACGAGAGAAGCTCTACGGTGCCGCAGCAGCAGCGCATGGTGACGACGACGACGACGACGGTGGTGGTGGCGGCCGCGTCCTACGTGTCGGACGGCGAGGACGACGCGAGCGCCGTGGAGGTCACGGACGAGGACATGGAGAACCCCGAGTTCCTCGCGCAACTCGCGGCGCTCGGGCTGCCGATGCCCACGCCCAAGGAAAGGCAGCAGCCGCCCCTGGACACGGTCGAGTCGCTCGAGCAGGCGATCCGCGAGGCCAAGGAGAGGGCCGTGCAGCTCAAGCGCAGCGACCGCATCGCCGAGGCGCTCGCGGAGATGCGCAAGTTCAAGGAGATGGAGGCGCGGCTCGCGACGCTGATTCAGCGCTCTCCTCCCCCTCCTCCCCCTACTCCCCCTCCTCCTGCTGCTGCTGCTGCTCCGCTCGTGCGTGCTCCTGTCGTGCCGTCCTTTTTGCCAGCGCCGGTGGATGACTCGGATGTGGAAGTGACCGAGGACGACATGAACGACCCGGCGTTCGCGGCGGAGCTGCAGAAGATGGGCTTTGATGCGGCCGCGTTGGGTGGAGAGGAGGAGGAGAAGGAGAGGGAGGAGGAAAAGGGGGACGCCGGTCCGCAGCACGAGTCAGCGACGTCGCTCTACAGCGACCACGCCTCCTCGCAACCAGCACGCGTCGCGCAGTACGCAAAACAGTATTCATCTATGGACGACAGCGACCTCATCGACGCGTTTGACGAGGAGAACGGTGGCGACAGCGTCGACGAGGAGAAGGTGGATGCACTGGCGATGGAGGAGCAGGAGGAGGAGGAGGAGGAAGAGGAAGCGCCAGAGCGTGGCCAGGCTCCGCCTGTGGTGGGCGATATGAGCGAGGCCGCCGCTCCACCCACGGACGAGTCAGAACCACGAGAGCAGAGCCAAGGCGCGAGCGTGGAGGAGCTGCAGGCGCAGCTGCAGCGCGCCAAGCTGGCCGCCGTGCAGCTCAAGCGGCAGGGCGACGTCGCCGGCGCGATCGAGACCATGCGGCGCGTCAAGCAGATCGAGCACCTCATCGAGTTGAAGCAGAAGCAGCACCACAACCACCACCACAACCAGCATCAAGAACCGCACACGGAGGTCTCGGTCGCGGTCGAGCCGTCACCTGTAGATGTGGAGCGCCTGCGGAAATTCGCCGAGCTCGAAGCGCTTCTCGTGCGGTTCGCGAACGAGGCCACGCAGGAGGCGAAAGACCAGCTCTCCATCAATCGAGCCAAGGCCGCCGAGTGGCTCGCGCGGGTGAGTAGCTACGCATTGGTCTCGCTGTATGTTCTCTCCACCTGAACGCTTACGTTAACAAAGGTCTCTTCTTCTTCTTCTTCTGGGGGCAGCGGAAGGAGTACTCGGCGCAGCTCGCGACCCTCCGCGAGAGGCGGCACACGCCCGGCCAGGACGCGCCGCCGTTCGGGCTCGAGCGGCTCACCGAGCAGCTCGAAGTGGAGCTCAAGGATGTGCCGCCCGACGAGGTCCACCTGCGCATCCTGAGCGTGAACGACCTCAAACAGGCCGCCGGCAAGGATGTGTTTGTCAAGTTCAATCTGAGCTTCCCGTCGAACGCGCCGCAAGAGGGCAAGACGGGCGTCGTACGCACGTCGCCAAGCCACCCGTACGCGTCGGGCCCGATCACAAGCGAGAACGCGTTCCGCGTCAAGGTACAGCGCGGGCGCGGCACGCAGCGGCTCTTCGAGATCAAGAAGGCCGTGTTCGAGGTGTGGCGCCCGGGCACGCTGCTGCGCAACCCCGAGTTCATCGCGAGGGGGTACCAAGAACTGGTATTGCTGCGAGCCAAGGCCGTGTGGGGTCGGTTGGTTGTGTTGGAGTTGTTCACCATTGTCTGTGCTTGCTGTCTGCCAGGCGCCGCTCTTGACGAGGACCGAGGTCAAGTGCCACGTCCCCTTCGTGGGGCCCAACCGCAAGCCCGTCGGCGGAGACGTCGAGGTGAGACCGTGCGCATCTGGCTGTCTTTTGGAGATGGCAGGACACTGACCTCAGGTGTTGCTCTCGGTGTAGATCTCGCTGCGCGTGCGGACGCCGCTGCGCGACAAGCAGTACGAGACGCTCGTCACCGAGGTCGTTCGCGTCGGCGAGTACCCGCTGCCACTCGAGCCACCAGCAGCTCTGGTGGCTCCGCCACCCGCACCACGCGCTGGGGCGACGCACGCACGCCCGCATTCGCAGTCGGAAGTCGCCATGCGAGTCTCGGAAGAACCAGAGGCGACTCGCCTCGCCCACACGAAATCAGTGCCGACGATGCCCATGGCGTCCGCACTCGCGGGTGCGAGTTCTACTAGAAGTTCAGTCGCTGCTGTGGACGACCTGGAAGACCCTCACGACCTGGATCTGATTGTCAGCTACGACGTGATGAACGACGAGGTGCGTGCAGACCTACTGGGTGTACTGTGGATAGTTTGATGGACGGCGTCCCCACGCTTACCACTCTACTCGTACTGTAGATCGCACGGATCGAAGGGGCGCTTCCTTCCCTGCAAGGCGACATCGCGGCCGAGTACAGCGACCGCCTGGACTCGCTCGGGCTCAAGAAGCAGCTGCTCGAGATCGAGATGCAGACGGAAAAGCTCACGCTCGACATGTACGTCGCGCGGCTGCGGCGCCGCATCGCGGAAGACCGCGCGATCATCAAGCGGCTCATGAAGAGCGGGAGGAAACCGGACGCCGCGCGTGTGCTGCATCGCGTCAAGCTCATGGAGAAGGAGCTGGAAGGCACCGAGGGGGACGATGTCCCAGCAGATGAATAAAGACAAGCCATGCCGGATGCCGTGTCGAATCGTGTGCAGTACGGTAGGGCCTACGGTAGGACGCGTGGCACGCCTTCGAGACCCAAGGCGTTCTCCCTTCCGTCCAGGAGATCGCCCCTGTCGCACGACCGATATCTCCACGCACACTTGTCCATTGGTCTCATCCACCAACGCAGATTCCTCGGCCGCACAAGAAGTACGGCCTTGTCTGCGAGTGGCACTCGCCCTTTTACAGTATTGCGCCTGGCCCTGCCGTGTGTCCACGTGTAGGCAAATGCCGCCCCTCGCGGCCGACGCCGAACCGCGCAGAGCGTGGGTGGGCCCATCGGCGCCACCTCTCATAGCGGATGGCGTCACTGGGAACTGAAAAGCCAAGACCTCCCACGAGTGTTCCATTTCAAGAGCGTAGTGTCCACTGAGAGTCGGCAGCCCTCGCGCATCAGACGTTCTCCTCCTGCCTGTGGAGGTGGTCGATCGCGTCGAGCACCGCGACGTAGTCGATCTCGCGCGCTTCCCCTCGAGCGTACGCGTCGCGCAGACAGCGGAGACCGTCCGCCGCCAGCCGCAGTCCGATGCGCGTCATCACGCCGTCAAAGTCGTCCACCGTGACACGCCCTTCGCTGGCGTGGCAGCGGCGCAGGTACTCGGCGAAGATCTCGATCTGCGAGTCGTAGTCCACGCTCGAGAGCTGGGTGTACAGCGCGCGCACCACGTTGGGGAGCAGCATCGTGCTAGTGGATACCGTCGCCGCCTTGGACTCGCGTCTCACGACACTGCCACGCCCAGACGCTCTCGCGTCCGTTCGAGGCTTGGCCTCGGCGCCCGCCGACGCCGGCGGTGCCTGCTGCCACTGGGACATGACCTTCATGAACAGCTTGTACGCGAACTTGCCGTCGCGGTGGACGTCGAACAGGATCTGCAGGCGGCGCTCGTCGCGCGCGGCAAGCCGCAGCTGCTGCGCCGTCTCGTGGAGCGTCGCGCTCGCGACGGCCATGGGCAGCACACCTGTGTGGTCGGGCTGGTCTCGCGCGATGAAGCGCCGGCTGAGCTGCGCGACGCACGGCACCGCCGGGTCGTCCTGGCTCGACGCGTACAGCGCGTCGGCGACGCGCCGCAGGAGCAGCGCCGCCGAGGGGTCGAGCACGAACGCGTCAAACTCCATGCGCGACAAGCCGCCGTTGCCCGTCGAATGTCGGAAGACGCCGGCCGCCTGGAGAAAGAATGCGACCTGGTCGTTCGACAGGTCGTACCGCAGCGCGAGCAAACCCGCAGCGACCTCTCGGTGGGTCAAGAAGCCCTTGTTCTCGCGGTCGAAATGAGCGAACGATGTATCGAGGGCGGCACAGAGCTGAGCGACGCTTAAGTCGACGGGGAGCCGTCCCGTAAAGCCCGCTCGCAGGCGGATCCGTGCACGGAGGCTCTCGGCACAGGGCGTGAACCAAGCGAGCAGCGGATGGGACGCCTGGTCTTCGTGGACAACGCGAGCCAGCAGCGGCGCGTAGCTCACGCCGTCTCTCGGGTCGGGCGCTCGGAACTCGCGCACAAGCAGCCCGACCAGCGTCTCCGGCGGCAGGTCACTGTGTCCACTTCTCACGATCTTGGCCAGGCCCATCTCGAGAAGCGCGCTCTTAAATTCGAGCGCGGGGACGTTGCCCGTGTACCGCCGATCGGCGTCTTCGAAACCACCACGCACATCGACTTCAGTGCCTTCGCACGACACCACAAGCTCACGGGCGACTGCCAGTGCAGCTTCCAGGGGTGAGGACGCCTCCGGTGGACTCTTCGCCTGCTTTGAGCGGGAGTCCGAAGCAGCGGGTTGCTGTCGACGCGCCGCCTCGCGCAGGACTTTGCTTACGGCTTGCAGCGAGACGAACGTCGCGCCGTCCCCACTCTCTCCGTCTTCTCCCTTAGCGCCTCGTCGTGTGCTGCACCTCTGGATGAGTAGACCCGCGGCCTTCTTGGTGAGCAGCGCGACGAGTCCGTTGCGGTCCATGTGCTTCCACAGCTTCCGCGCAGGGATGTCACCGTGGTCGTAGACGACGCAAAACTCGTCCAACTGGGCGAGCGCGCGGTCAAAGTCCTTGCGTGAGTACCTGAGCGCCGACGAGATAGCAGATTGTAGACGTTCGTCGTCGTCCTTTGTGAGGAAACCGCCTTCTTCCTTGGCGCCTGCCTGTCGAGACGGCAAGCCCAGCACGGCCTCTGCGAACCGCACAAACGGTAGCTTTCCCGGGCCGCCTCCTCTCTTCTCTTGGAGTGCATGGATCACAAAGACGGCTCTCGCTTCGTCCGGTGAGACGCTCGCCCCGAGCTGCTTCAAGCAAACGATGAATTGCGTCACGTCCACGAACTCTTCACCGTCCAGCACCCGTACGACATCCTCGGCCGTCACGTGGCTGGCAAGCAGCGAGCGTCTCAGCCCCGCGACGGTCTCCGCTAACGACGTCCCCGTCGGTTCGAACTGCACTTGCTTGCGCTGCTGCATGGCCACTTGGCGGCTCGTGTCCTTCCAGTTGAGCTGCACGAACGAGCCGTAGTCCACGCAGTCGTCCATGTTGCGGTCGTAGCTGAACAGAAGCGTGCGTAGCTCATCGGCCTCGAGCGGCAGCCGCAGCGTCTCGAGACACGTCTCCGCAAACACGGACCGCGAGACCGATCCGGCGCTCAGCTGGTCGGGGGCAGCGAAGGCGTCGCGCCAGCCGGAGAGAATCTGCGTGACCCGCCGGGCCTCGCTCGACTGGTCCGAAACGAACTTGCGTAGCTTGGCTTCGATGGCCTCGACGTCGGGTGGTGCCGCGGTCGGCGCCGACCAGTCCAGGAACTGGCGATAGTTGATACCGAACGCGCCCTTGGACTTGACCCCAAAGTTCTTGGCGACCTGGTCGACCTGCCTGGCCGTGAACAGGCCAAAGCCGATGCGCGGCACGATCGTGGCGAACTCGGCGAGCGTCACGAGGCCCGTCTCCTTCCAGTCGAACCGCTCAAATTCCTCGACCATATCGGCGTACGGCGGACACAGCAGCGTGCGGCAGCTCATGGCGAGGCGCTGGAGTTGACCTAGCTTGTACGGACTGAGCGTATCGTCGTCCACGGACGGAGATCGCCTGGTTGCGAGCCGCTCGAGCGCCAGGACGAGCTCATCGATCGAGATCGTTGTCGTCGCCCCGGCTGGGTCTACACGGGCGATGCTGCTTGGCCGTGCCAACTCCATCAACACGTACGAATCGTTGGGCTCGAACCGCGAGGTCTCGGCGTTCTCCTGCATGAGCACGCTGTGCAAGTGCTCGCGGGTGATACGCCTGCCATCGTCCGAGTGGACACGCACCAGCAGCGTCTCGCGCAGCTTTGCGACGCCATAGCGAGCGCATCGGCCGACGACCTCGCGCGTCTGCACGGCCACGGGCGAGTCGCGTAGGATCTTGATCAGCGGCAGGTACAACACGTCTGTGCCCCTGCCATCCGTGAGCAGCACCGTCAGCACGCGCAGCTCCTTCGGAGGCAACTGGATGTTTGTGCGCTGGAGCGCCTCGCGGAACCGCTTGATGGACATGCGTCCGCTGCTGTGCACGTCGCCCGCGAGCACAAACGTCTCGAGCGCGTGGCCCGCGTCGACGTACAGCCGCGACAGCGTCTTCATCAGAGCGATTGGCGGCCGCTCGTTCCGCTTCGGATCGGTGGCCACTGAGCAAATGAAGTGGACGAGCGGAGCGTACGCGACTTCTCCGTCGTGTGGCTTGGATGAGACGCAGAAGTGGATGGCGAGGCGGCGAAGCAGCTCCGGCTCGAGAGCGACCCGCGGGGCCTTGGAGAGAACGAAGCCCAGTTGCTTGCGAGAGACCACGCGGTCCTTGCGGGCCTTGGGCAGCTCGCGTTCGATGGTCTTGAGTAGAGTGGTCTCCATGGCCTCCAGTTCGTCACGCGTCCACGTCTTGAGCATGCGCGATACCTGGCCGTCGATCTCCACGATGCTTCCAGCAGGGATGTAGACAGACGGACCGGTCGTCGGCAGCGGCGCTACGACTTGGCGAACGCGGTACTGGCGGAACTGGCGCTGGAGAAGGCGAGCCGCGTCGTGGTGGAGTGCCTGCGGGACGTGCAGTTTTATGAGCTGCTGCTGCACGCGCTCGGAGTTCGACAGGCTGCTCGTCTCGGCGTTGGCAGCATTCATGCGTTCACTGTGGACGCAGCGGTCCCCCTTTTGCTTCTCGAGCTGCTCGTACACTAGGCTCTTGGCGCTGGAAGATGCAATCGCCTTCATGCGTTCGAGGAATAGTTCCTTGCGACGGTCAAACTCAGTGCGTGGGTCGACTGGTGGTGCTGCCTGGGACGGCGGCTTTGCGACGGCAGTCGCCTTGGTGTCTTTGACCACGGCCTCAGTATTGGCTCGTAGAAATGGCTGCGAATCGGTCTGGCTGGCCGAGACGCTGTGCTGGAGTGTCTCGTTATCCAGATCAACAGGCTTCCTGTCGCGCGGCGTCGCCTCCTTCGCTGCTGCGGCAGCCGAACGACTCTCCTTCTCGACAAAGTCCTTGTACGCCCTGTCAATGTCCAGCAGCTCAAAGCCCAGCACGCCGAGACACCGCTTGAACTCGGCTCGACTCACGAACCCGCTCTGCGCTGGATCGTACCGATCGAATGGCTCGGTTGGCGAGTCCACGGCCTTCTTCGTGGCCTTGTCCGGCCGAAGGAACACGCGAAGTGTGTGGCGGATCTTGTGGAGCAGCAGCCTCTCGGCGCACGAGATGCGTGGGTTGATGTGCTGCAAGAGGTAGTGCACCTGGATCTTTTGCGGCTGCGAAGGATTAGTCTGCGCGAGTCGCTTGCCGAAGACTTGCTCCAGCAGCTCGTACTCTTCATCTTTCAGCATCACGCCAAACTTCTCGAGCTTCTTCTGCAGATCCACCGAGCCGACCTCTGTGAGCTTGCTCTCTCTGGACGAAGTGTCGGTGTTGGCTGGAAGGAACACGTCGTCCACGCACGTGAGCTGCTCCGTGTCGACCGCGTACTCGAGCCGCTCCTTGATCTTGGAGGTGACGAGCTCGAGCGATTCCGACGGCAGCGCGTACGTGAGGAACTGACGGTAGTTGACGCGGCCGTCCATGTCCGGCGCGAACAGGCGCATGATCGCGTGCTGCTGGTCGTAGTCGAGCGAGTGGAGATCCGCGGCCTGTCTCGAGGACCCTCCGCCGACGCGTCGCGACGACGAGTACAGCTGCGCGACCTGGAACGGGTCCTTCCACTCGATCAACAGCGAGATCTCGCCGGCGGGCTGGTCGTTGCGGTCGCGCAGTTGGAACCAGCCGCGGAGGCTCTCGCCCTTGACGATCTCGTCGAGCAGCAGCCCGCATCGGCCGATCGCGCCGTCCGTCGAGCTGTCGTGGTCGACGTCCACTTGGTCGTCAAACACTGTGAACCACAACTGGAACTTGGAGAAGAAGTGGAGCAGACACGCGTCTACCTCCACGGCAAAGAACTGCTTGCTCGTGTGGAGATCGAACTCGGGGCTGGACGAGGATGGCACAATGTTGGTGAAGACGTCGGGGAAGCCCAGGATCTGGTAGTGCACGTACGGCGACGGCGTCACGGACAGCGCTGCGCCGGAATTCTTCTTCTTGCCGTACGATCGCAGGCCGCGACAGGCAAGCACCGTGATCTGAAGCTCATTCACGGCCTTGAGCTGGTTGTTATCAAAGCCTTCGTCTAGCAAGTACTCCTCCACGGGGTCGATTGCGGTGGAGCCAAGCCGTCTCTTGCTCAGCAGCTGAATGTCTTGCGGATACGACCGCAAGTGCAGCTTCCAGATCTCGGAGATCGGTGCGGCGAACCGCAGTGCCACGTTGAGCGTGCCGATGACCGTGTCGTGCTCCGCACCGAACGCGAGCTTGAGCGGCAGCTCAGGCTCTTTGATCACGCCCTTCGAGCGCAGCAGTCCGGCCAGCGACACGCTCGCACGGCCGACGAACCGGAAGTCGCCTTGGATCGCCTGGTGGAGCTCGAACACGAGCGGCTCGGACGCGAGGTACCGCAGGAAGAACGCGTCGACCGTGACCTTGAACGTCGACGAGAAGTTGTACTCGGGTCGGTGGCCGATCAGCAGCGGTGTGGACTGCGACTCGAAGTCGTAGAAGTCGCACAGGATGAACGTGGACGCGTTGGCCGAGACCACCGACCGGTCAAAGCTTGCGCCGACGACCCAGATCTCGAGAAGCTGCTCGCCGGGCGATAGGTCTCGCGCAGCCATGACCAGCGACTCGGACACGGACGCGACATCGCACGGATCGTCGTCCTCGTCACTGGACGTGGCCAGCTCGGCAAACTTCGTGTCGTTCTCCTGCGCTCGCAGCAGCTTCTCGCGCGCGTACTTGAGCTGCCGGTTCTGCGCCTCCAACAACTGGATCCGCTGCTGCCGCTCGTCCGCCGCGAGCTCGAGCTCGCGGAGCCGCTTCTGTAAGACACCGGAGCTGGACACGTTCTTGGTCGTCAACTCCTCGATTTCCTGCGCGAGCTCGCGATTGATGTTGGTCTGCGCGTGGAGCATTTTCTCGCAGCGTTCCAGCTCTTGGATCGCCTTGAGGTGGGCGAGCTGGAGCACGTGGACGCGGTTCCTCAAGTGTTTGACGCTGTTGGCGTCCGCGCTGTCGAGATCGCTGGTACGAGCGAGCGCACCAGCTAGCGTTGGGTCCGGGTACCGACGCGTAACCATCGGCATCGCGTTGCTGCGAGGTCCATCCCACACGAAGGACGTCAGTGTTGTTGTCCCTTAGCAAAGAATGGTGGGTAAGACACCATCTTACCTCGAGTAGTTCGCGAAGGACGGCGGCTGTTCCCCTTTCAGAGGCGAAGACGCCGCGTCTCGCCGCTCGGGCTGGATCGCCGTGTGGGCGAACACGGGGGACGGCCGTTGCGTACTCGGGGCCTTCGCGGGCTGCATCGGTTGCTGCACGGGGAAGGTCGACATGGCGGCGATGCTGCGCGCGTTCCGCTCCTCGACGAGCTGCTGCCGCAGCTTGTCCATGTCCTGCTCGACCATTTCTTTGGCCTGCTTCATGAGCTTGACGTTGCTCTGCAGCTCCTTGACGATCACCTGGAGCTTCTGGTTCTCCTCGGCCGTGCGCGTAATAGTCGCCTTCTGCTGCTGCGTCTCCTTCTCCAGGTCGAACAGCTTGTCGATCCGCTCCTTGCGCTGGAACGCGTCGTTGATGAACGGGCTCTCACACAGCGACGTCATCCGCTCCTCGAGCTTGCGGTTCTGGTCGCGCAGCATCGCGATCTCGCGCTCCAGATCCGCGGCCTTCGCGAGCCGCACCTCCAGATCCTCTTTCTCCAGCGACGTGTCCTGCAGTTGGCTCCGCAGCCTGTGGACCTGCCGGTTCATGTGCTCGAGCTGCTCGATGGTCTGCTCCTGAATCTCGCGCTCGGCCGCCGCATTGGTCTCGAGGTTTTCGTACCGAGCGTGGAGAATGGAGACCTGCGCCTGGCGGTCGCGCAGCTCGCGGCGCAGGTGCTCGACGTCCAGGCCCGAGATCCGCGAATCGCCGCGCTGCTCGTCGCTCGCGTCGCCGTCGCTCAGGGCGTCGCCGTCGTCGTTGTTGTTGTTGTTCTCTCCGCCCACACGGCGGCGCCTGCGTTTGTCCGCGTTCTGGATGCGGAGCTGCTCGTTGTCGTGCTGCAGCTTGACGAGCTGCCTCTCGGCGGCCACGAGCCGGTTCTTGAGCGCCATCTCGAGGTCGCCGGCGAGGTGGTCGCGGTGCTGCCGCCTCGCGTGGTCCACTTGGTTCGCGAGCGACTCGCCGGACCGCTTCAGACCGACAGTGGGGGCCTTGCTGGCCGCCAAACTGTTCCGCTTGACGCCGCCGACGCTCGCGTTCGTCGCGCTCGCGGTCGCGGCCTTGGCGTGCGAGTGGTACTTGAGCTGGTGCTGCCGCATCTTCTCCTCGAGCTGTCGGTTCGTCTCCAGCAGCGACTGGTTCTTCTTGCGCAGCTGCGCGTTCTCGCTCTTGAGCGACTGCACAAACTTCTCCGTCTCGAGGTCGCGCCGCGACGGGATCGCGCCCGGCGGCGCCGGTCTGGTGTCGTCCGGCTCGTCCTGGTTGTCCGCGTCCTCCGCGAGCCGCTTCTTCTTGAGCGCCTCCTCGATGATCGCGATCTTGGTGAACATGCTACGATTGCACCACAACCACGAGGCCTCAGAATGCCGTTCTTGCGCGGCCGCGCGCGACGCACGCGTACGCACCGCTTGATCGTGGCCTCCTGCTCATTCTTCTTCTTCTTGAGCGCCGTGTTCTCGTCGCGCAGCAGCAAATACTTCTCCTCATAGTCGCCCGCCATGGTCGTCGCGTCCCTCGCGTCGCTGAGAGGGATCGCGCTTTTGTTGGCGCTTTTGGTGGAGAGTTGTTGGTTGATTTGTTGGTGGTGGTGTTGGCGGTGTTGGCACCGCTTCGGGTCGGCCGCTTCAACGTCGAGAGCCGTTCCACTCTCTCCGCGGAAGACCGACCGACCGCTCCAAACAACGATCTTTAACTGTACTTCACCGACCGACCGAATTGACCGTTTTATCGATGAGTTGACTGGGCGGGGCGGTTATCGCATGGTTACGCTGTTGCCCATTGAGGGGTGTAACAAGTTGCTTGTTCAGGGGCGATTAGCGCAACAGAACCAACCAACCAAAAGGCCTCGTGTGTCATTCACGACCCAACGCAGGGACGGGAGGAAGCGAAGAGGCCACGCGACGTACGCTCGGCATCCACGGCGCCGCACGCGAACACAGAGCGACAAAGAGAGAGAGAGCAAAAACGTACTGAGACAATGAGCGCCGAGACGACCACGACCGCGACGCCCGCGCAGCCGCCCGCGGCGGAGCAGATCGAGGAGAAGGTGGAGAACGCGGTTGCCGCGCCGGAAGCGGTGGTCGCCGAGGCGCCGTCGGTCAAGCACCCGCTGCAGCACCGCTGGACGCTGTGGTACGACAACCCGAAGAAGCGCAATTCGGCCGAGTCGTGGGAGGAGAACCTCAAGAAGATCTACACGTTCGACACGGTCGAGGACTTTTGGTGGTGCGTGTGGGCTGGGCTGTGGAGAAGGGGGGGGGGAGAGAGAGGCAGAGTAGAGCTTCGACTGACGCATTGTGATGTACGCACGGAAACAGTCTCTACAACAACATCCTGTGCCCGACCAAGCTCTCGGTGGGTAGCAACTACCACTTGTTCAAGGAGGGCATCCGCCCGATGTGGGAGGACCCGATCAACGCCAAGGGCGGCAAGTGGATCTTCACCAACGCGCGTTCCCGGAAGGCGAGATTAGACGAGTGCTGGCTCCACGTGGTGCGTTTTTGCGATGATCTCTCTACCCGTGTGTTGGGAAACGTGGCTTTTGTTGACGGTTGGCTGTGCAGATGCTGTCGCTCATTGGCGAGTCGCTCCACGACGAGGACGACATTTGCGGTGCCGTTGTCAGTGTCCGCAAGGCGCAGGACCGTATCGCGATCTGGACGGGCCACGCCGACAAGGAAGACCTCACGAAGGCCGTGGGCCGCAGCTTCCGCAGCTGCCTCGTCGATTTCGGCAAGAACGAGGTGCTCAAGTTCCAGTCTCACGCAGACGCTGCAGCCAGTGGTTCCAGTTTCCAGAACGAAGTGTACGTTTTGTGGTGGGGAGCGAACTCCGTGGTGGCATCCAGCGACTCACCGACTCGTTTTGTGTACCTTGCAGCATGTATGAGGCCTAAGAGATCCGTACTTTCATCGTTCTGCTCGAGATTGTTATCTTTATCTTCAGTTAGTAGAGCTACATTGTTTTTTGCATGGAACTGCCTCTCGCACGACGCTTTCACACGCGCCACCAATGGGCGCACACAAGAGCATGGGAAGAGGAAGATCAATCGTATTCAATCTGCAATTTACAGCGTCTAGTCCGACATGGGGAACAGTCGCACCGTCTCATCGTCACCGCATGTGAGCAGACCGATCGGCGTCGCGTTGCCCGCCTCGGTGATGAAGTCGATGTCCAAGATCATGTCCGTGTGGCCCGCGAACATGCGGAGCTGCTGGCCACTGCGCGCATCCCAGACGTACACGAGGCCTTCGACCGTACACGTGATCACGATCGGCTGGGTCGGGTGCCACATCAGCTTGGTCACGCCCGCCGGGTGCTGGCAAATGTGTCGGCACTGCAAACGAGATCATAGGTCAGGCCGGCAATTCAGCATAGAGACTCAACAGGTGAGTCAATGGTCGAGCGATGCCATCTCTCACCTGGTATGTGCCGAGGTCCCAAATGCGCAGATAGCCACCGAGGCAGCCCGTAGCAGCCCAGTTCATCGTCGAGCAGAATCCACCGCTGTTGGGGCAGGAAAACGATAACGTGTCAGTTGTTTGTTCGCACGCCATCAGTGCAATAGTCAGCTTTCTCACCACTCAACCGAGTTCTCCGTGGCCGACTCCTCTGCGTTCACGGTGCCAGCGCGCGACTCGTTCACTTCGTGCGAGAACGTAGCAAGCACACGCTTGCCCTGCACCTGCACGAGACGCGCCGAGCCGTCCTGCGAACCGCACAGTGCGAGGGGTTGCTGTACACACAAACACCATTGTCAGAGGAATGGCGCTATCGAACTGATAAGGCTGCTTTCACGAACGTTCGGGTGGCACACGACAAAGCAAACTGGTCCTTCGAAGAAGCCGTGACTGAAGTCAAAGTACGCATGTGGTCAGCGTGCATTCCTTCTGCACGGTCCATAATATCACGATAGTGTTACGCACCCACGGAAGACGTGCGTGCATTCGCCAGTCTTCGGGTTCCACAGACGCACAGTCTGGTCAGTACTGCCGGTCACAATCATCTAAACACGAACGAACCCAATCCATCAGTTCACAAGCCCACATCCTTCATCGAAGGAGGAGAGCTGACCTTTCCCGAGCCCGTGAACGAGCCACACGTCACACCGTCCTCATGGCCGGCAAACACCTGCATGCACTCGCCCGTGGACGCGAGCCACATCCACACCGTGCCGTCGCCCGAACCAGCGAGCACGACGTTGCCCTTCTGGTGCCATGAGAGCCATTCGACCTCCTGTGACGGTCCTTCGAGGTTCTTCACGAGCGTGCCCGTCGCAACGTCCCACACCTTCACGATGCCGTCGAACCCGCCAGTCGCGGCGTACTTGCCGTCAAAGCTGAACGCCACAGACGCGACCGTGTCCGTGTGGCCCTCCAGGCGGTGGATCACCGATCCATCCTCGCGGTTCCAGATCACGCCGACGTCGTCGCCTCCACCGGTGATCACAATGCGCGGGTCCTGCGGGTGCACCTTGAGCGCGTACACGGGGCCCGTGTGGATCTTAAAGGTCTGCACGAATGAATGACCCCAAGCATTCCATCAGCCTCGCCACTCGCCACAACGCCATTATGAGCCAACAGCAATGAGACCCACCATGAGCGAGTCGTCGCGCTCGACGCCTTCAATGTCATCACCGGCGTTGGCGCCGTCTTCGCCCATGGCGTCGTCCTCATCCTCTGTGGAACGAGTGGGTACACAATGGCGCGTCAGTCGTGGCCGCCCTGCTCCTGCGGTTCTCCACTGTTTTCGACCGCGAAGGGCTCACCTGGCGGCGCGTCTCCGATCGCGTACTCCTCCGTGGTCTCATCGGCCGTGATGATCTCCACGTTCTCGTCCTGCATCGGCTCCTCAATCTCCGTCAAGTCCATCTTGGTCGGCGGCGGCGGTGGTCAACGCTCTGTCGCGTCTTGGCTTCCTCGGTGGCTGGCGGAGCGACTGGCTTATCAATCGAGTATTACACCCTCGCAACAGTGACATCGTCTGCTGTCAGTGCGTTTTCTGTACCTCTCAATTTCAGCCAATCTGCTTGTCCCACATCACTTTGACGGGAAGTGGATTGGTCGTCTTGATGTCCTTCCTTACAGGTGGCACACCTCGCTTTAGCGTCCCGTGTGTCCCCCACTCTTCCGTCGGCGGCTTGCCCCGTGGCCCGACAGACGTGAATCCCCATTGCGACCTGGGGGGAGAAGCACCCGCATGGCCTCCGTCCGCCTCGAGCAAGTGGTGCTGCAGCCGCGCTACACTCGCATCGCGTCGCACGAGCTGCTCACCATGCGCTTCAACATCGAAACGTCGGCCGCCGTCGTGGTCTGTCTCTGCATGGCCGCGGCCTACGTCGGCGTGCTCTACACGCTGCCGCGCAACATCCGCCGCCTGCCGAGAGACCACCCGACCCATGTACGCCTGCCTGGCCATCCATCGATGGACCCCATGAGAGGTGGTAGAGGGATAGCGTCTGACCAGCTGCGTGTGTTGTTGGTAGATCCTCGCGCGCTTCCTGCTGATCTGCATTTTCTGCGCGCTGTGTCCATTCGTGCTGGCCATGTTCTACGAGTTTGTACGTGCGAAGTGCACCTCGTAGAGCTTGGAGAGCAGCAACGAGGAAGATCGGGAGCTAACCAACACGAGTTGGTGTGCAGGACGAGAACTCGATTTCGTTTGCCGAGTGGCTCGGCATCCGCGCCGAGGGCCTGCTGGCCGCGATCGTGATCCCGATCTCCATCACGGCCGTGCTCTTCGCCGGCTCGCTGCTGTCGAGCGGGCTCCGGTTAATCAGCGTATCGCGGCAGTTCCACAACGACGGCTTGCAGTCTGCGATTAAGAACTCGGCGCTGTACTACGCGGTGACGCGGGAGAAGTTGCCGTCGCTTCGAAACTACATCCTCGTGCGTAACAGGCGCACTGGATACTTTCGTTCGCGATGACAACGGGACGTTTGCTAACCTCTTGATGTCTTCCTCGGTTTGTAGGGGCCTCTCACCGAGGAGTTTGTCTTCCGAAGCTGCATGGTTCCGCTGCTCGTGTGTGCCGAGTTCAACGCCAAGCAAATCATCCTCGGGAGTCCCTTGACGTTTGGAGTTGGTACGCTATCTCAAACCGTCTTTGGAGCCTTCCCCACGTGCTATCTCGGCATGACTACTGACTTGTGCGAATGTGCAGCTCACTTGCATCACTTCGTCGAGCACCTCAAGAGCGGGCGATCCGTGAAGGACGCGCTGTTGATCGTTGGTACGTCACGTGTGGCTCTGCATGGAGTGTGTGGAGCGCATATATCTCATGCATTGTCTGTCTAGGGTTCCAATTGATGTATACGTCCTTGTTTGGCGCCTACGCGACGTTTCTCTACCTGCGAACTGGTGCGTCTCGTTTGAAGCCTCGTTAACGGAAATATCACGTACCCCCCATACTGACGCTCATATCCTCCAGGCCACTTCGTGTCGATCTTCCTAGTCCACGTCTTCTGCAACATCATGGGCTTCCCGGACTTGTCGTTCTTCAGCCCGGAAAGCTCGTTGCACCCCTTCAGAATAGGTGCGTCCTTCCCGAAGTGGCCATCCTCAGTGGCGATCGTGAACTGGACCCTGATTGCTTGTTTATCATCTGTGCATGCGTAGTCATCCTGGCAAGCTACCTCGTCGGCATCTACCTCTTCTCTCGAATGCTCATGCCCATGACCGACCCGGAGATCTACGAGTCGGACATGTGGAACCTGACGATCACCTCGACCGACAAGGAACTCATCTTCTGAGCGCGCCTATTACAAGAGCCAATGCAGTATCCACGCGACAAGGGAGCGGGGGGGGAATTGCTGCGTGCGTGTTCGCCGCCTTCTTACGAAATTAAACAAGCAAAATCACATAGAGAGACCCAGAGTGCTCGTGCTCGCCAACTATATACATGTTGGTCTTCCTTGAGGACGCCACAATACAATTATTGCAGCCTCCCCAATAAATGAATTGTGGAGGAGGGAGGTCGACTACTGTCTCTCCCTTGCTAAGTGCGCTTTATATGGTACCCTGTACCTCTCTTGTTTTGCTGGTCAGTTTTGGTTGGCAGCTGGAAGCGCGTGGGGGCTGCTCGCGGCCATTGGCATCAAACGTCACATTCCTCATCAGCCAGACCGACGGACGCCGCGCGCTTCCTGTCGCTAAAACGCTCAACGCCTTTGTCTGCATCCGCTGCAGTGACCACCGCCTCCAGCACCGCCGTCTCTGTATCCACTCGGTCACCATGGGCGCCAACGGACAGTCGCAGATCTCGATCAACAAGAAGAAGTTCAAGTTCCACAAGAAGAAGCGCGCTGAGGTGCGCAACATGAAGAAGGTCCACTCGCTCGACACGGGCAAGGTCACGGTGCTGCGTAAGCCGCGCGCGTCCAAGAAGAAGCAGCAGAAGGACGCCAAGCGGAGACGGATTTTCGTCGACGCCGAGAAGGCCAAGCTGCTCAAGAGCGGGCTCATCACGCAGGAGGACGTCGCCAAGATGGAGGCCGAGAAGGGCAGCGACTCGGACGACGAGGGCGAGGACATGGAGGCGGAGAACTAGACTCCAGAGCCTGTTCTCGCTTGTCTCTAGTGTCTGTGGCGTGTCGGAAGGAAAAGGGAGGACGCGGCGCGGTGCGATTTGTGTGTGAGGAGGTCTCCTCTCTCTCTCGCTGGTGCCGTGTTCGAACTGCCCTTTTGTTGCCTTCGTGTATTCTATTCTTCCCCTTTTCTCGATAATAAATGCACGCATTTTGGATATCCGTCTCGCGTTGTTTAGCCACTCCATCGGCTCTGGCTTCAAGCTCGACGTGTCGCTTTGTATTCTCTCTCAGTGTGTCTCTCTTTCGTCTCTCGTAGTACTCACTGTCTGTGCTGTTGTGTCTGGGTGGTTTTGCCTTATTTTGTCCGCTCAGCCGCGGGCTTCTTGGGAATTTTCTGGGATGCCTTGCCCATCAGCTTGGTCTTGGCCGCTGCTCTAGCTTTCGCTGGGTTCTTTGGGCTCTTGCGGTCGACGTCGCCGCTCCCTGTGCTGTCGCCGCCGTCCGATAATACTCCGTTGTCGTCGGCCGAGCCGCCCTTGGAGGACTTCTCCAGTGTCGCTGCACGTGTCTATATCGACAGAGATGCGTCAGCGGAACGGCATGAGCCAGAGGAGGAATGGCGAATGGTGCACGCGTACCTTTGCTTCCAGAAGTTCGTTTTGAAGAACTTGCATCTCTGTTCGCATTTTCGATTGCTCGCTCGTCAGTTCGTCGACTAACTTGTCCTTGTTCCGTAGCCGAGCTCGCAAGTTCTGTATCAAGACGCAAACATCGGGTGAGTTCCTATGCACAACACCTCACACGCCACAGAACGCACTCGCACCTTATTCGCGAGCCGCAGTTCCGCAGCGAGTCGCCCTTCCCCCACTGAGAAGCCAGTGCCTTCGTTGAGACCGAGAAGCTTCTGTTTGCTGACGAGCCACGCCTTCTGCAACGCCGTGTGGGACTCGAGAGCTCGGCGCAAAATGACGGATTGCTGGTCAAACATCTGCTGCATCTCACTGATCGACGGCGACAGGAAGAAGTCTTGGACCTCTGTGTCTTCCAGATCCCGTTCTGGCCACGCGCCCAATCGGCTCGGCTGGCTGTCTCCGGCACTACGCGACAACTGCGTCAATGCCAGCATCACGTCCGTACCCTCGGAGAGAGTGAGTCCAGGGAAGCTCGGAGTACTCGCGCGGGCCTTGCCTTCAGAGCCAAAAGCGTCGTCGTACTCATCACTCGAGTGGTGGCTGGCGTGGAAGTCCATGTCATCCGTCTCCATCTCGCTCGAATCACGATCAAAGTTGTCGTCGCTGTCCTCGTAGCCGTCGTTCACGGAATCGCAGCTCGCAAAGAGCCCTGCAGACGTGATAAACGCGGTCCACTCCGGGAGCGAGCGCGCCTCGACGCGCGGGTAGTATCTGTCATCGAACGGACCGCACTCCTCTCTCCACTTGAGTGGCCACCGCCGCTTGTCGCCGTTCGCCGAGTTCACGAACGCCTCTTCGAGCGCCTTCTTCGACTTGCTCAGCGCTTTCAGCCCCGAGATCTTAGAGTCGAGCGAATCCAACTTGGCTCGATGGATGGTCATTTGCTCGTCGCAAATGATCTGCAGCGTTTTGGCTGCTTCGACCAGCGGGACGGACCGATTCGCGATGATATCTAGCGCCTCCTTGACCACGAAGTTAATGTCGCGGGCAAACGATGCGGAATCGTCATACTCGAGGCGACGAATCTTGGCGAGAACCTTGAAGAGACTGAGCTTGCCGCCTTCCTTCCGCGACTTGGGCAGCTCTACGCCAGGCAGAAGAGGGCCGCAGAACGCCATGCCCTGGTTGTTCGTGGCGATCATGGACCATATCCGCTCAATCTTTTTCGCCAGTGCGACCTTGACGGGCGCGGCCGACGAGCAGTGCATACACGTGAATGACCGGTTCGATCTAGACAGCACGTAGCTCTTCGGGATCTGCACGTCAAAAGAGAAATGACCATTGTGAGCAACTGGACTCGACGAATCCAGCGTACCATGAGCAATAGACGGAGTAAAACCTCACCGGTGGTAATGCGCTGTCGGCGATCGCGAGCGGGCAGTTCGCGCACTTCCAGAGTTGCCGCTTCACGTGGTACTTGCGCGGCGACTTGTTGCCGTCGGCCTCATCTACGTATTCTTTCTCGCCCGAGATGGCACAAATGTGGCGAGGGCAGTACCACGTCGCGTCCTCGTCCTTGGGGAACGGGAACGATCCGAGACAAAACTGGTGGTACACCTTCGTGCAGCCAAAAAACTCGCACACGACGAGCTCGCCGCCGTACCCGCAGATCAGGCACCGCTCCTCCGAGGGCCGGTCGTTCACATCGTCGTCGTCGTCCGCGGCGTTCATCAGCATCGACAGTTCCATGGCCTTCTTCGTGTACTGCACGGGCGTGCTCGGGCGCGACGACTGCTTCGGCGGCGACTCGGTCTTGATCCGCTGCGCCTTGGTCTTCTTCACGTTGGCGGGCGACGAGTCGGCATCGCTCTTGGTCTTGTCGCGCGGCGCCGCGGGCAGCTTCCGCTTGAGTGAGCCTTCCTTGGCCTTGAGCTTGTCCTTTTTCAGCTTCTTGGCGCCGTCCGTTGGCGCCGCCGCGGTCCCCATCGCTGCGGCACAACTGTCGTCCGCCGTGGCCCTTCCGTCGTCGTCGCGACTGGCCGCAGCCCAATAGTCCATCTTCTCCTCGGTCTTGACCTGCGGCTGCTTGGACGGGTCGCGCGCACACTCGGGGCAGTACCAGTCGCCGGGCGGCACGTGGTCGAGCGGCGGCGTGAGGCAGTTCATGTGGAACTCGCGCTTGCAGCCGAGGCCGTCGCAGAGGATGAGCATCGAGAAGTGGTCGTCCACGCGGTTACAGATCTCGCACGGCATATCCACGGGCTCCTCGCGCCGCTCGATCCTACGCCATATCCACATCCCCTCTAGTTAGTGACCGGTCCCCCTGCTCTCCACGTGTCACAAACGTACAGGCGGTCGTAGAACCGGCGGTGGTGCGCGTCCGTGTCCTCGCGGATGACCTTGGCCTCCTGCAGCGCGTCGATCGCGCGCTGGATCATGTGCGGACTGTACTTCTTCGAGGCCTTGAGCGCCGAGTAGTCGTCCGAGAACGGCATGATGTTGGTGCGGTGGACCCAGCCACTAGTGCCATCACACACACACACACACACAGAGAGAGAGAGCCATCGGTTAGACCCGACCACCCATCAACAGCAAAGCGAGAGAGAGAGAGAGAGAGAGAGAGAGAGAGACGCACTAGTTGCGCGTGCCGAAGAAGTAGACGCAGAGCTGGCCCTTCTTGGTGCGGTAACGCGACATCTTGGCGAACTCGCCGGCCTCGCTAAACTACACGAATCCCACACCCACACACACACACACACCGCCGTCAGTAAGAGAGAGAGAGAGAGAGAAGCATGAGGGGGGAGGGGAGGACGCACCCGCGCGGGCCACGGCGGGTGGCTGCCCACGCGCGCCAGCACGAGCCCGCCGTGCTGGTTCAGCAACTCATGGAGCGGCTCGTTCTCCGCCAGCGCCTCTGCGATCGTACACACATACACAACCGCCCGTCCGTCCGTCCGTCAGTCTACCTTTCTGTTCCCATTCATTCTCCATCGAGACCTCCTCGTCCACCCACCGTAGTACTCCTCCTTGTACCGAGCGATTTGTTCCGGATCCATGGCCGCTGTCAGCGTGGATCGGGGGAGAACAAAATAAAAACAAAAACAAAAAACTTGCTCCCCGCGCAGAGTCGTCGGCGACGGTATCGATTGCAGAACGGTTCTCCGCCTCCCGTTGAGAAAACGAACGGGGAGAGTTCGCTGGTGTCCTCCGCACGACTGAGCTTGTACACACACACAGGCACACAGACGCGATTCCTCTCCTGGCTCGCGCGGCTTCTCGGGGCGAAAGCAGCGGCGGCGTGGGGTCGTCGCGACGGGCAGACGCGTCTCGTTTTCTGTTCCCCAGCGGTGGCTCCCCAGCCGCGAGTGTAAGCGGACTGACGTTTTGGCGCGAGAGGTGCGTTTTCCGGGCGCGGCGCCGGGCACACCGTTTTTGCCACGGGTCACAGAATAAAAAAACACGAAAAGAAAACAAACCCGGGGCAAAAAAATAAAATACGGGTATTCGGGCTACTTCGAGGCGATAAACGGGCCGGCCCGTTTTGTGCGACGGTACAGTACATACGTGAGACTACAGTAACTCCTTGATTGACTGCATCCGAAGGCGGGAGCATCGACTGTATGGAGGAGTGCACGCTTCCCACGCGGGTATGCATGGTGTTCACTGGCTGCTGCAGTCCCACCATTCAGAGCCAGACTACGGCTCCTGCAGTTTTCCGCAGTCCGAGTATGAACCAGTTTAGACCTCGCGAGGACTTGGAGTATCCCACCCAGGACCACTGCGTTTGCCCCACCTCGATAATACTGCAGTTCAGTAATACAGTGTACTGTACCTACCGGTATTGCAGTGCGGATGTGATCATGCGTGCTATCCAAAATAGGAAGGCTCGGCGCGTCACTCTCGGCGTGGCGTGTCGTCTATTCGTGGGTGGGACACTACACTGACGGTGAGTT
>JAADVV010000167.1:0-23748 GCA_023335905.1 Pythium pyrilobum | reverse complement strand
CTCCACCACACCACCAGTTTGCTTCTCGTCCTCTTCCTACCGCTGCTGCTGCTGCTGCTTCTTGGTGGCCTTGCGTCGCTCTCTCTCGATGCGCTCCATGCGTTTCGCGACGGCCGCGCTGGGCGTCGACGCCGGTGGCGACGTTGCCACCGGCGTCGTTGCTGAAGGAGAAGACACGTCACCGTGAGAGACCGTGAGAATCAGGGAGACGCCGGAGGTGGCCGCTGCCGTGGCTGGAATGGCAGGCGTCGTCACGCCCAGCGCCAGCGCCACCGCCGCTTTCTTGGGCGACGTCGGCCGCGGTCTGTCCTCCACGGCCTCCTGCAGCAGCGTCGCGATCCTCGCGTACTGCTGCAACGTGGCGTCGCCGCCTTTCGGCTCGTCCCACGCGGGCGTCGGGGCTGCAAAAAACGTCTCCACCAGCACCATCACCTCGCGCCGCCACGTCGCTACAGCGTGCGGCAGCAGCGTCAGCACGCGCCGCGCGTGGGCCGCGAAGCCGTCGACGCCACTCGCGTCGGCGTCCGTCGCCAGCGTCGGCACGGCGGCGCCGCGGATCGCCTCACCCACCCTCGCGAGCGTCGCTCGGTACGCCTCGGCCGCGTCTTTCTCGCTAGTCTCGATGAGGTCGTCGACGGGCTCCGCCACGGCACGCAGTAGCCTCGCCACGGCCTCGCTCGCCGCCTCGGCACTCACGAGTAGCGCGACCCGCTTGCCGTGGAACGGCTGCGCCGTCGCCATGGCCGCGGCCAGGCGCTGCTCGAGCAGTTTGGCCTCGTCCGCGGTCCTCCCCAAGGCCTGCGCGACGCGCCACTTGTGGAAGAGCCGCACGAGCTGGTCGAGCGCGACGCCCAGCTCGGCCATGCGCGCGAGCAGCGCCGCGCGCGTCCGCACGGCCTCGTCCAGCAGGTCGCTGTGGATAAATGCGGGCTTGGGCCGCGTGCGCTTGCGCGGCCGCACGAGCAGCATGGGCTTGACGGCGTGGCGGCGCCGCGCGGCCAGGTCGTGGTCGGCGTCGTGGAGCCATTGCACGGCCACGAACAGCGAGCCGCGCGGCCGTGGCGACTCGAGAAAGCCGTCTTCATCGCGCAGCTGCAGCTCGGCGGAGACGCACTTGCCGTGGACGAGCGGCGCGAGGGGCGCGACCGCGAGCCCCAGAAAGTCGCGCTTCTTGCCGTCGCTCGCACGTGCCGGCTCGGCGTCTCCGTCTCCGTCTCCGTCTTCGTCGTCTTGTTCGTCGAGCAACTGCTTGGCCTCGACGTCGTCTCGCCGGAAGGTCTGGATGATGTCTTGGTCGAACACCGTGAGCCGCAGCACCGGCGCGTGCTGCCGCTGTCCATCGCCATCGCCATCGCCGTCGTCAGTGCCGCCGTCAGTGCCCACGGCGTGATCGGCGTACGCGTAGTGGAAGCGGAACTCCTCGTGCCACTTGGGGTTGCGCGTGTTGGCCTTGGCGCTCGTCTCGCCGCGCGCGGCGACGGCGCCGTCCGCGCCCACGAGCTCGAGCACCACGAGCGGGTCGCTCGAGAGCAGGTCCATCGCGCGCAGGCCCGACGCCTTCTCGACGACGACGTGGAGACAGTTGAGCCTTCGCCGCCGCGCGGCCTCGGTGCGGGCCGCGAGCCGCCTTTCCGCCGCGTGCCGCGCACGCACCAGCGCGACCGCGCTTGCCAGCAGCCCGCGCCGCCTGCGCCGCCGCCAGCGCCTCGCCAGGTACGCGCGCACGGCGTCCTGCGCGACCAGCACGTGGTACATGGTGAACTCGTCCGCGACCATCGCGTACGCCGGCGGCTGCGTCGTCGTCATGGACAGCGGCGGCTCGCCGTCGCCGTCGTCGTCGCCGTCGTCGTCGTCGCCTTCCTTGACTGTGAGGCTCAGGAACTGCATCTCGAGCCTGCGCGGGTTGAACACGGCGACCCACCGGTGCGGGTCCGCGGCGTGGCGGTCGCGCTCGCGGCGGCAGAGCGGCTCGACGCGCGCCCGCATCGCGGCCGACAGCACCACGACGCGCCGCGGCCGCAGCGGGTCGCGGCTCGTGGCGACCAGAGCGTCGCCCTGGTCGACTTCCCACTCGAGCGGCTCGCGGAGACGCGGCTCGCCCGCGACGCCGCGGAAGCGCTCCCACGTGTCCTCGTTGAAGTAGTACATGGTGCCTCCTGCCGCGGTCTCACCGTCATCGTCGCCGTCATCGTCATGGCGCCGCCGCCGCATCGCGATCCAGTGGGACGACGCCGGGATCGTCTTGGCGAGCTCCGTCGCCAGCGGTGCATCGTCGTCTCCGTGCGGCTGCGTCGCCAGCATCCGCGAGACCTCAGCGAGCTGCGTGCGCAGCGACGCGCCGTCCGCAGCGTTTGCCCGCAGTTCGCGCTGCAAGATCGCGGCCGCCTGCTCGAGCAGCGGACGCGCGGCCTCGCGCCACGCGTCGCCCATCGTCGCGCGGTGGCACCTCGCGAGATCCACGAGGTCCACCGCGTACTGTTGCGTTCGCGGCTCGTCGTGCTTGCTGATGGCGTGCTGTAGGAACCACGCGGCGACATCAAACTCGCCGTCGACGAGCCACTGGCGCGCGAACCAGCGCCAGACCCACGCGCCCGCCACGAAGCGGCGCAGGTCGCCGTGCACGTACCGCTGCAGCTCGCCGACGGCCCAGTTGCCGGCCATTCTCGTCTTCTGTCGTCCACGGTCGTCGCCGCTCGCTGGCTTCGCAGACTGCGTCGTGACCTGGAACGCGAGCCGGATGCGAGGCCGCTTCCCTCCTCTCAACGACAGCGACGCCACCACCGCCGCCGTCTCATCGTCGGCGTCGCGACGCACGAGGGGGAACCACTGCGGACACTGCATGGCCGCGCCGCGGGCCAGCAGCTCCTCCATGGAGACCTGCACATACCCAATCACGTGGTCGCCGCCGCCGCTTCCGGCCGCGCGTCGCAGCCGCGTCGAGCGGTTCATCACGACAACCGCCACGCGCGCCTTGGCCGACGCGACGTCCAGCTCCACGTGCTCGTTCCAGCCGGGCGAGAGCTGGTTCATCCAGGTCGCGGCGTGCTGCGTGGCGACCGGCGGCTGCTTGTCGCACTGCACGACGACGTACGGCCGGCTGTGCAGCACGTCGGCGATCTCCACGTCGGCCGTGTCGCCCACGTGGACGCGCACGCCCTTGACACCCGTGAGCCGCGTGCACTCGCGCTCGCGCTGCTGCTCCCGCGCGACGGACGCCAGCAGCGTCCGGTGGAGCGCGTCAAAGTCGCGCCACGCGCGGGCGCGCGCGTCCTTCTGCTTGGCGCCGTGGAGCTCGCTGACTTTCTCCCACAGGAACCCGCGCAGGAACACGAGCTCGTCCAGCGACAAACGCTCGGGCAGCCGCCGCAGCGGCGTCGGCCACTGGACCCGCTGGACGGCGACGCGCCCGCGCGAGCCGAGCGCGCGCAGGCGGCGCAGCGCGACCAGCTCGTCCAGCAGCTCGACGGCCTTTCTCATTAACGCCACAGCGGACGCTGACGTAGTAGTGGCGGACGCACTGGCGGACGACCGCTGCGCGTACAGGAACGCGAGGCGCACGAGCAGCAGCTCCTCGAACGCCGCGTACGCTCCGCTGCGCGGCCTCGCACTGCGCAGCCGCCCGTACAGACTCTCGAGCGCGTCGACGCGCGCGCCGCCGCCCACGCGCGGCCACCGGTAGAGCACCTCAGCCATCTCGAACGCGACGTGGAAGGGCATGCGGTGCCACGAGAGTAGCAGCGCGTGGAGCGAAAACGCCGGCGGTACTGGCACAGCCCGCACGGTGGTGGAGGCCGCGTCGTGGACCGCAGCGGCGGCCACGCCCACGTGGCGGCAGCACGCGCGGGCATCGACCGCGTCGCCCACCGCATCGTGATGCCGCAGACTCGCGTCGTGGAACCGCTCAAAGAGACGCTGCACGCAGCCGAACGCGAGCTCGAGGTGGCGCTGCTCGCTCGCGCCGCTGCTGCCCACGAACGCCTTGACGTGGGCACGCAGCAGCGCGCGCAGGAAGAACGTGTCGGCGACGTCGCCGCTCGTCTCGTCGTCGACGCGCTGCAGCAAGAGCGCCTCGCAGAACGGACGCCCACGCAGCGACGGCGCGCTGCTGTCGAACGCCCACGCCTTGACGCTCATGCGCTCAAGCTTGGCGGCGCGGTCGAGCTGGCGGGCGAACGCGTGCGACTGCGAGCCGACGCGGGCGAGCGCGCGCGCCACAGCGGCGAAGTTGTCGCTAGCTGGGAGGCGACCACGCTCGATGGCGGCCTGCTGCATCGCGAGCGTGGCGTCGACACGGCGCTGGAGACCGGCGAGCGAGCGGCCCAGCACAAAGAAGAGCTCGGCACGCAGCACGCAGTTCCGCGCCGCCACGAGCCCGTCGCGCGCGACGCAGGACGCCACCGCGAAGGCGTCGCCGGCCTCGAGCCGCACGGCAAAGAGCTGGCAGAGCGCGCCCCACGTCTCGTTGTGGCGCGCGCTGTTCGTGCCGAGCCGCCAGCTCCACTGCTCCCACGAGAGCAAGAGCGCTCGGCGGTCGCGGCGCGCGGCGGCGTCTGGACGGTTGAGAAGCTTCATCTCCAGTGCCGGCACGTAGAGGCTGCGCCGGACGCCGTTGGTCCACTGGACGCCGGCGGCCTTGGGGAGCTGCTGGATCAGCTCGTGGACGCTAAAGTGCGTGCAGTTGGGCAACTTCTTCATATGGTACCGTCCGTCGTCGTAGTGGATGCGAATGGACGAGACCTTGCACGGCGCGTCGCTCAGCTTGACCTTGAGCAGCAGCTTCGGCGGGGCAGCAGCCTGGCCGCCATCAGCATCAGCCAACTCGACTGCTTCGTGGTGCAACAGGAAGGAGCCCACGGGTTCGTCCTGCAGCCGCGCGGCCGCGCGCGACGAGCTCATGGCGCCGAGGTAAAAGCCCACGCCCGCCCACAGTTCGATGGTCTGGAAGCAGCACTGGAGGTGGGACTCGGCGCGACGCGCGGCCTCACGCTCGCGCGACTGGAGCAGCACGAACGCCAAGAGGAACTGCAGATCCACCAGTTCGTACAGCGCCGAGTTGCCGCTCGCCGTCAGCGTCAGCAGCGCCTGCAGCTGCGCGTAGCACGCGTCGTACTCGTTCTGCTTGAGGTACAGCGCGGCGCTCGTCATAAGAAGCTGCGCGCGCCACGCCGTCGCGTCTCGCACCATCGCCGCCGTTGTCAGCCCTGAAAACAGCTCCAGTTCGTCGAGCAGCTCGACGCACAGCGACAGCGCGAGCTCCTCACTGCCACTCGACCAGTCGACGCACTGCACGAGACAAAAGCGAGCGTGGAGCCGGAGGAATTGCATCTCCGCGTCGACCTGCGTGGACGTCGCCACACCGGGAAGCGCCGCAGCGGCTGACGCGTCGATGCGTAGGTACGATCCAAAGCCCACGCGCGCTTGCTGGAGGTGGAGCGGATCGCCGTTCGACTGGAAGGAGAACCAGTGCGACAGCGCGTACGTCTGCCAGAAGCGAAGCTGCGCTGCGCCGCCACCCTCAGCGGAAGCAGCGGATCCGTCCGCCGCCTCGTGGATGGCCGCGGGCCGTCGATAGTCTGCGCCGCGTGGGTACGTCGAGTGGAACGCGCCGCCCTCCAGTGTCGCGGGGGATTCGCTGAAGCTGTACGCGAGCTTGGATCCACTCGGGGCGAGTCGCCGATGCGGGTGCGGGGAGCCGCCGCGTCGACTGGTCTCCACACCATCGGCCTCGTGGTCAGTAGTAGCGTCAGTGTTACTGGCCTGCTCGTCCTGGAAGATGCCCTGCCGGAAGCACCGCTCCAAGAACACGGCGGCCTGCACGTACTGCCGCTTGTCGAACAACCGGTACCCCTTGGACGGATTCTTCTGCCACTTGAGCTGCTCGCGCGCCGCCCGCAGCGCGCGGAACTTGGCGCGCGCCCATTGGCCGCGCACCACGCGCTGGATGTGGCGCGCGGCGTGCTGCACGATCCGAACGGACGCGTCGTCGACCGCGCGGAGCGTGACGCCCGCGAGAAACTGGGCTGCGACGAGCGCGACCCGACGGTGCTGCACGCGCCGCCTCGCACCGTGGCAGCGCCACGCGCACTGCACGCGGATGGCCGCGCGGCGCCGCCGCAGCCGCCACAGCAAGCGCCGCGCGATCCACGCGCGGTACACGGTCTGCAGGCGGCGCGCCGCCTGCGATCGGCGGTGAGCAGTGAGCAGCGTCCAGTACTTACGTCTCGCGAGGAACGCTCTCGCTCGACACTGGATCGCGCGCAGCGCGAGCCGCGCGGTCTCGCGCCACAGCTGCGCGAGCAGGCGGCAGGTCTTGCGCACGGGGACGTGGACGGCCTGGAGGATGGCCGGAGCGGGGCGGCGCAGGAAGCGGCTGCGGCGCTCAAGCCCGAGCGAGAAGCAGAGCCACGTCGCGAGCAGCAGCGCCGGCAGGCGCACGCAGGCGCCGCGCAGCGTCCGCAGGCGACAGCCCCCGGGTCCAGGAGACCGGAGATGGCGATCCAGAGCGACCAGTGGCCGCGCGGACGGCGCCTGCAGTGCGTGTAACGCCGCCTGTAGCTGCAGCCGATCGCGCGCGAGCCACGCCGCGAGCTCCGCGAGCTGCTGCCACACGTTGCGCACGAGCCGCGCGCGCAGACGGACGGCCGCCGAGCGGCGCCACGCGCTCTGCACGACCAGCGCCGCGCTCTCGTGGCTGACACGGAGCGCGTGCGCAGCGTCCGACTCGGCGGGTGCGTCGTCGTTCGCGTGCAGCTGCTGCTGCTGCCGCCAGCGCAGGCGGCTGCGCGCCACGAAGTCGCCCTCGTGCATCGCCTCGACGTGCTGCTGCGCGAGCGAGGTGAGAGTCTGTAGACGGCGAAACTTCTTCGGCGGCGAGCGTGCGGCTGCTGCGGCGAATGCGGCGGCGATGGTGTCGTCGCAGAGGTCGCCATCGCGTTCGCACCGCTCGACCATGGACCCGCTCCCTGGCCGCGAAGGCGGTGACGGAAGAGGCGACAGCCTGGCTGCTACGCGCACCGCTGGCGGCGGCTGAGACCGCCGGCTGCTTCGCAGATTCATCGCCTTGATATTGAGGTACGTAGACTGGTCAATCTCTCCGCAGGAGAGTCACACAGAGCGATCGCCCGCCGCCTCTTCCTCCATCTTCGTCCGTCGTTTGGGCGGAAACTTCAATACAAGTGGGGGAGACCAGTCGGTCTATTCGCGTAAACTCGCGGCAACGGAAGTCTATATACGAAATATATCAAATAGACTATGTTAAAACGGTAAGGAATTGATAAAACAGGGTAGGTGATTTGTAAATGTGTCATGTTGCCCGAGGCGCTTCCCAACCAGAGAGCTTCGAGCTGCTCATTCATTCCCACACCAACAGCAAGCAGGAGGAATAGCGCCAGCGAACATGTCGTTCTTCGGATTCGGAAAGGGCAAGGCGCCCGAGCCAGAGCCGACGCAGTCGTACTCGTACGAGGAGCCGTCGTACGAGTACTCGTCGCCGTCGCCGTCGGCGTTCGAGTCGTACGCACCGGCGCCGCAGGCGTCGTCCGCCGGCGTCGCCGAGGTGCAGAGCATGCTCATGGAGGAGCAGCAGCGCGCGCTCATCCAGCAGGCCATCTCCAAGATCACGGCCATCGCCTGGGACAAGTGCAGCGCCAGCAAGCCCGACTCGGACCTCTCGTCGCGGGAGAAGGACTGCATCAAGAACGTCACGCTCGCGTACCTCGACACGAGCATGTTCGTCGTGCACCGCCTCAGCAAGTCGGGCTCGGCCTAAGCCCACTCACTACACGTAGCGCATGGGTAGAGCGATGCTCGCACACGCAGCGCATAGGGCATTAGGTAGAGACGTGCTTGGCTTCATTCAACAGCAGCCAGTAGAAAACGGAGAGAAGAAGAAAAAGAAAAACAATATACAACAGCGTTAATATTCTGCATCGCCACGACGCGCTACTGGTGGCTGGTGTCTGCTGTCTGGTGTCTGCCGCCGCTACGAGGCCATGAACTTGCGCGTGTACTCGTCGCAGTCGATGATCTCGAAGCGGAAGCCGTTGAACACGAGCTCGGCGCCGACCGCGAAGTCGTCCATGAGGTACCGCGTGCCGTCGGCCTTTTTGTACGCGCCGCGCTCGAGGAACTTGCCGTTGACGACGCCCGAGTTGCGCTGCTCGGGCTCGTAGATGACCATCGTGTCGTCCGAGAGGAAGTACGTGATCACGAAGCGCCGCTGCGCCTGCTCCTTGCGCGTCGAGATCATGCGCGCCATGAAGCGCAGCAGCATGCGGTCGAACGCGGCCATCTTCTTGAAGTCCTTCTTGGGCGGTTTGGGCACGAGCGACGTGACCGAGCCGAGCGAGTCCTCCTCGGTGCCGTACCCCGTGTACGGCGGCGGGTCGGGCTTGGGGAACGACGGGCGTTCGATGGTCGTGTACAGTGGCTCGGCGAGGTCCATGCCCCAGGCGAGCTTGTAATAGTCGCGCGTGAACGGGTCGGCGTCCACTAGTCTCATACCGCGGCCGAACACGGTCACGACGGCGCCGACTGAGAGGTCCTCTTCGTTGTAGTAGCTCTCGCGGCCCGCGGGCTCCTCGACGCCGCGGTCCTGGTCGTCCACGAGCGACTTTTGCCAGTTCTTGAGCAGGCGACCGCGCTTGAGCAGGATCGGGAACGGGTCGCGGCCCGAGTTCTGCTGGATCACCTCTTTCATCTCGATCGTGTCATCCTCGAGAAAGAAGTTGAGCGTATAGAACATGAGCTCGCCGTAGAGCTTCTCGCGGTCGTCGAACTCGCAGTGGAAGCACAGCACCTTGCGGTTGTTGGCCAAGAACTTGCGCTTCTTCTCGCTCTGCAGCCGCGACCGCACGGGGTTGCCCAGCGACGCCTCCATGTACGTCTTGAGAGGGTACCGCACCTTGCCGTAGAACTTGTCGTGGTCGCCGCCACAGAGCCGCGTGATCTGCTCGCGCGTCATCGTGTACTCGTCCTTGGGGATGTCGATCGAGCGGCCGACGTCCACGCCCTGCGCGGCGTAGTACTCGCGCGTGAACGGGTCGCAGTCGTACACCTTAAACGAGCGGCCAAAGATAGGAAAGTCCATGCCGATGTGCAGATCCTCGGGCGCGTACGGCGTGCCCTTGGGCTTGGCGAGGCGGCACCGCTTGAGGAACGTGCCCTGCGGGATGCCGCTGTTCTGCGCGCGCGGCTCGATGATCTCGAACGTGTGGTCGTGAAGGTAGTGGAGGATCATGTTTTTGCGCAGCCGCACGATCTCGAGGTTGCTCTCGTCCACCGACTCGAGGTAGAACGTGAAGAAGCGCAGCACTTTGCCCACGTTCTGCGGCGCGAACTTGCTCTCGTCGACGAGCGCGTCGCTGCCAAGCCTGCCGAAGTCGCTCGCCGTCGTCTGGAAGCGGTCCGGGTCGCGCAGGTCGATGCGCGTCATCAGCGGGTTCACCTGCGCGAGCGACGAGTCAACGCGCAGGCGGCTCTCGACGACCTTGAAGGTCTGCGGCTTGAGGTGGTTCTTCATGCGCGGGTCATATGTGGACGCGCCGAGCAGCGGGTTCTTGGTCACGTGCGCCATCGTGGGCGGCACCTCTCTTGAGCGAATGTCGCGAGAGAGACAGAGAGCGAGCAAGAGAGGAAGCGCGCTGCGGCCGCTGCAGGAAGCAGACAAGATGTAGCCATGTTGCCGCTATCTTTGAACGAGCAGATCAGAACACTCATGGGCTAAATATGCCCCACTCCCTAAAACGGGATTCTAGTCGCTACAACGAGGGATTCGGTACCCATATCTTATATTCGTGCACGAAGAGCTCTTTTCCATGCTTTGCTGGGCAGTGCGGAGGACAGCCACCACGGCAAGACACCAATCAGTACACGATGCCCCAGCCTGTGTGCTGCGCCATGTCGCGCAGGAGCCGCTCGCGCTCGAACACTTCCCACCGCGCGAGCCACAGCATGAGCGGCAGCAGCACGTCCACGCCGGGCGCGATCTCGAGCGTGTGGTACTGCAGCTTGAGCCAAATGTGTTCGGGGCGGTTGATGCGTGCGATGGGTTCGGACGCGATCGCGTGGTGGACGGACACGAGCGCCACGCGGTCGTGCGGCCCGCACTCGACGACCGCGCGGCACGGCCGCCGCGCCGCCGCGTCCACAAAGTATGCGGTCGTGTCGGAGCGCGCGACGTGCACGACAAGAAGCCCCGGTGCCCGGTGCCCACTGGGCTCGTGGTTGCCGCGGAAGACGTCGAACGTGTTGTGGAAGCCGAAGCCGTGGACTGTGAGGATCTGTTTCTGCGTGGCCGAGTCGAAGACGTGGAAGAGGTCGCCGAAGGGCGAGTCGAGCCGCCGGATCTCGAGCAGCAGCGCCTTCGTCGCGACGTGGCGCACTTTGATCTTGCGCGTGACCGGATTCTCCTCGATGTGGAGCGTTGTGGTCTCCTTGAAGCACCAGCGGTGGTCGACGCCCACGAGCGGCCCGTGGGCCGTCTGCGCGTGGAGCGTGGCGGTGGCGGCCGCGTCGTCGTCATGGAACGAGGACGCGCGCGGATGCATGTTGTGGTGGTGGCGTTGGCTGGCTGGCTGGCTTTACCAGGTATCTCCAAGTGACTGCTTGGAGAAGGTAATGGCGGCGAGTCCCACGATGCAGAGACAAGCGCGTGGGACTCAACACCACAGTGCCGTATACCTACAGGGAAAATGGAGTGACTGTCGGTCTTGGTCTGCGCATCCATGTCGCCAACTGGAGTGGGTGAGACTCTCACCGTGAGAGTCTCACTGAGACGGGGCTGGGTTCTGGTTGAGGGAGGGAGACGAAGCACGCGTCGGCGGCCGAACGCTTGCACGTGCTACTGTAGAAATACCGGTATACAACACCAAGTGGTATCATACCCATTTCCGACGGAATCTCCGTGCACAGCCGTCGACCGGCGGCCGACTGGAGCGGACAAAGCGCCGCACGAGAGCAGCGGCGTTCGCGTCTCGTTGCCTCGTCGTCGTCCGCTACGAAGCACTGAACGGTGCGGTGCTGAGAACCGAGTGCTGGCTTTCTAGGAGGCCATGGTGGCGAGGGACTGCACCAAGTTCCCGTTGGCAAGCGCGCGCTGGTCATGGACAGCGTCGGGACCCCTCGCGCCAGCGCTGTACAGCCCACACGAAGTGACCAGCGGCCGATCTCCACGCACCAACCGTCCGACGAAGCCAGCGTCGCGAGTGACGACGCCTGGGTGGTGTCCGGTGCTGGGCCGCGACGTCGAGCTCCTGCTCAGCAGCGTTTCGCGAGAAGAGTTCCGGACAGGTCGCGCCGGCGGACCAAGTACTCCTTGAGGCTCGGTACGGCGCCCAGAGGCTGCTGATAGACTATGTGGAGGATGTGGGCAACGCATGAGGATGCACTGTCGCCGCACCATCCAGTTCTAGCTAACACTTCCACTGTATTTCGACCTTGAGACTGCTCATGTTGTGGTGGTTGAGCAGTGTACGTTGCCAGTCTGTGTGTCGACGAATGTCTGCATGTCCGGCGCTGCCCACATCGACGCGGTCTGTGCCTTGTGCGAGACGCGGGCCAAGCGCGGACCTCGGAGACTCGCGCCGTCCTGTGAGACGAGCATGCGAGGCGTCCCGACTGGCTTGTCCTGCCATGCCGTTTGGCGATGGCTCCATCATTCTCTCTCAGCGGGTCGTGCCTGGGTTGGGCTGGCCCCACCACGGGCTGGTGGTCGGGCGCGCTCCGATGCGCTGCTCGAGCTCGTACGTCGCCCAGCGGCCGAGCCAGAGCACGAGCGGCAGCGTGGCGTCCACGCCCGGCGCGATCTCGAGTGTGTAGTACGGCAGCGTGACGAGGCTGTGCGCCGGACGGTCGATGCGCGCGACGTGCTGCCAGGCGACGCCGTGGTGGACGGCCACGAGGGCCGCGCGGTCGCGCCAGCTGCCGTCGACCGTCGCGCGGCTCGGGCGCCGCAGCTCGAGGTCCTGGAACTGGAGCGTCGTGTCGCGGCGCGTGACGGCCACTGTGAGCAGCCCCGGCTCGCGCTCGTCGCGCTGCTCGTGGAGTCCGGGGAACACGTCGAAGCGGCCGCGGCCGCCAAAGCCGTCGACCGTGAGCACGTGCTCGCCGGTCGCGGCGTCGACGACGTGGAAGAGATCGCCGTTCGGCGATTCGACGCGGCGGATCTCGAGCAGCACGCGCTGAGAGGCGGCGTCGCGCACTTTGATCTTGCCCGTGAACGGGTTCTGCTCCGCGTGGAGCGTTATGGGCGCGTCAAAGACCCAGCGGCGGTCGAGTGCGACGAGCGGCGGCTGTGTCTGTGGCTGGAGCGCGACGGCCGCGCGGTCGCGTGTGGCGGCGGCGGCGGCTGCGGCAGAGGGCGTGCGGGCGAAGATGGCCTTCATGGTGGTGGTGGTGGTGGTGGCGGCGGTGGCGTGAAGGATATTGATGAATGAGGACGGAAGCTGTGCATCGACAGGAGGTCTCTGGCGTGTGGACACTGGCGGTGGGACAGCGAACCCATGTTCCACGGCGGGAGATGAGGGATGTTGGGTGCATAACGCGAAGGGTGCGGAGGTGGGACGACGCGACCAACCAGTGAGTCGCCCGCTCCATCGTTTATAAAGGGGTACTGTATAAAGAAGGCTTGTTGTGATTGAATACTTGACGATTCACGAACTGTTTCAGAAGGGTATATGTACACCACGGCAATTCCTTCACGCCGCACTTTCTCGTCCGCTTCGCTGCTTGGCGTGCGTGGAGCGGATGTGCTTGCGCAGCACATCGCCAAAGTTCTCCAGCTCCTTGTACGACGGGAAGTAGTTGACGTCGATGACGCAGTACTCCTGCGTGGCGTCCGAGACGATCACGTCGAAGCCAAACAGCGAGAGCCCCAGCGTCTCGCGGATGCGGACGCCGATCGCGCGCACGGCCGTGAAGATCTCCTCCTGAGACGCCGTGGTGCTGGGCGCTGCCGTCGTTCCAGTTGTTGCTGCATCACCAGCGTGGAAGTCGTGCTCGGACGGGTACTGCTTTTGCGTGTCAAACTGGACGCGCTGCGCGTTCGGCGTGAGATTGGGCAGCGAGCGGCGCTCGGCGACGTTGATGAGGTCGCCTAGCACGTAGCCCTTGAAGAGTCTGGCGCTGTGGTTGATGAATTCCTAGATATGGCGAAGCGCACATGAGTTCCAGTATCATCTCGACAGCGGAGTTAGTGAGTATGCCGCACCTGGTAGAGAGCCGGGTACTCGACTCGCGCGAGGTCCGCGCGCTGCGTGACGACGCTCATCCAGTGCGATCGGTCCGTCGCTGAAGCGCCACACACATACGTCAGTTCCCCTGGCCGGCCGCAACGAGGTCTTCACCACTAGCAAACGCACCGCAGGCCTCGACCGACTTGCAAATCAGCGGCAGCTTGACGCTGCCCGAGTCGACCGCCACCAGGAGTGCGTCGTGCTGCGCCTTCGACCCATCCACGACGTGGAAGTGGGGCACTCGGAACGGCACGTCGTTCGCAGACGCCGACGCACGCAGGCGCAGCAGCATCTCGCACGCGTCGTAGCGATCCGTGAGCAGCTTCACGCTGTCGATTGGATCGATCACGACGACCTGCGGGTGCTGCACCGCGTAATCGGCCATGAGCTGCAGGCGATTCGTCGCCGCGGCGTCTCCAAGCTTTGCGAACACCATCTCATGGGCCAGCTTGTGCAGCACCACATCCAGTCGCCCGAACTTGGCGTCGAGATCCGCCGGCGTCTGGAGCTGCTCGTCGAGCAGATCAATGAGCACGAAGCGCACGCCGCAGCGCGCCTCGCTCAGGATGTCGCGCAGGTGGCTGATCTTCTTCGCCGGGAAGACCACGCCCACGCGCAGCTCGCTGGCTGCCGCAGAAGGCGCAGGCGGCGGCGCCGCCGCCGCCGTCGTCGTGGCGTGGTCGCTCATTTTTTCTGTGCCAATTCAATTGTGGGACGAGAGAGATCCGAGAATCAGATGCGGCTCCATGTACAGTACTCATATAACGGTAATTACTATCTGATCCAGTACCGGTATTTTCTGAGTCCGACGCCCCGCATACTGCAAAGCCCGCCACCGCCATTCTCCCACGAGCGACCCGCGCCCCCCGCACGAAGTCTCATGACGGCGACGCCCGCAGAGCTCGCGGCCGCGGCCGCGGCGTTCGCGCAGCACGTGGAGCTGGACGAGGGCATCCTCGCGACGTCGGCGCCGCTGCCGACCGAGAGCCTCGCCGCGATCCTGCTCGCCGTGGCCAACGGACTGCGCGCCACGCACATGGACGTCGCGCAGCGCGTGCGCGAGGTGCGCGAGCGGCTCACGACGCAGCCGTACGTGGACTGCAGCCCATGAGGGTACAGAGGGTGCACTGAGGTGGTGGTCGTGGTGGTTGCATTTTGCAGGGCGATCGGCGTGGCCGAGGCCGTCGCGAGCGTGCTGGAGCTGCTCGTGCCGCTACCGCAGGCCGAGGAGTTCTTCAAAGGCAGCATCGTACGAGGTGCGTTTCTATATACACGAGTAAGGCACGAATGCTGTGTTGGTGCTGACGGCGGTTGACGGGTGTTTGGGTGCCTAGTGCTCAAGGGCGAGCGGCCGAAGCAGTTCGTGATGCCGTCGCTGGGCGGCAGCGCCATGGCGCCAACGGCTAGTTCGAATGGCCACGGCCGTGTGGCCGCGGCCGCGACGGCGGCTCCCTCCGCAGCAGACACTAGCAATTGCGACGAAGAAGAACTAGAATCCAAGCGGCCAGTGCCCGCAGGCGACGGCGCGTCCTCCGCGACGACTGCCTCCTCGTCCTCCTCCTCCTCCGCCTCAACAGCGAGCGGCTCGACAACGGCGGCCACCGCCGAGTCGCCTCCGCCGCGCGCGCAGCCGTCGCCGGCCGCGCGGACGCCCGCGCCGGGTATCCTTCCGTTCCTGCAGAATTTTGCGCACCTACCGGGCGGCAATGGGCCGTCGCCCCACCCGCCGCAGCGCAAGCGGTCGGTGGACTCGACGTACTCGTCGAGCAGCGAGCAGCCCGACAGCGAGCGCAAGAGCAAGAAGAGCGCGGTGCGCAAGATGGCGCCCGGCAGCAACGCGGACGCGTCGCCCCTCCACGGCAACTCGTACAAGGTCAAGGACCGCAACGACCCGACGCTCAACCCGATCTACTCGGTGCCTACGCAGTGGGAGGAGCTCCATTACAAGCCCGTGCAGGTCATCAACATCAATGCCCCCGGCGCCAAGGACCAAATCGAAGCGCTGCGGCAGGCGTCCACGCCGTTCCTGCTCGAAGGTTACACGGGCTGGATGGGGTTCGCGGACGGCTGGCTGCTGCCCGACGGCTCGCTCGACACGACAGCGTTTCTGCGCGGGCTCCACGACGTCAAGGTGCCCGTGATCGAGCGCAACTACCAGGAGACCAAGCCCATCACGACCCACCTGCCGCTCGCCCACTACGTGCGCAACTACTGGGAGAAGGGCAAGGCGGACTACTACCTGCACCAGTGGCAGTTCCCGCTGGCGCCGAAGGCCGCCAAGGTGCTGTGCTACAAGACCAAGGAGCTGCCCGTGATCGGCGACAACCTGCTACTCTACTGGCTCGACGTCGTGCGCGGGGACAACCCGCTGCAGTATCTGTTCATGGGCCAGCGCAGCACGAGCTCGCGCATGCACCAGGACCACGGCGGGCTCGACATCACGATCGCGCCGATCGTCGGCACCAAGCGCGTGACCATGCTCCACAAGAGCGCGGCCAAGATCGACTCGCTCCACGACCAGCTCAACTTCCACGAGATCGACCTCGACAAGATGCCGATGCTGGCGTTCATCCCGGCGTGGCGCGTGGACGTCAAGCCCGGCCAGATGCTGTTCATGCCCGAGGGCACGTTCCACGCGTGCGAGAACATCACGGCGTGTCTCTCGTACCACCGCTTCCACGTCGATGCCGTGAGCATGCCCGGCTTCATCGCGTCGTTCATGGCGCAGGACTCGCCGAGTATCAACCACGCCGAAATCCTGTGGAACGCCGCACACGACGTGATGGCGTCACTCGAGAGCAACCTCCACGCGAGCGAACTCTCCAAGGAGGCCGAGATCAAGAGCCTGCGCGAGCTCGACTCGCTGCGTGCGCTGCGCCACGCCGCGCGCATACTCTCGCTCGAGGAGTCGCTGCCCACCGAGGACTCGTGGGACTGGAGCCAGCTCATGGGCGACATTGACGAGCTGCTGCTGCAGATCGACCCGACGGCGCCAACCCAGAAGACGCGCCGCCGGTCCGCCGGCGCATCCTCTGCTGCACCTGGCAGCGCGGCCGCGATCGCGGTCGACGACGACGCGTCCGAGAATGGCGAGGCGTCCTCGCAGGGCGACGGCGCATCGTCGGCCGCGGCATCCGCGATCGGCTCGACCGCCGCGGCGCCCGTCGCGAACCTGCTCGCACGCGCCAACAAGACGCTGTCGACCCACTGGGACGAGCTCCAGCTCAAGGTCGGCGACACGATCGGCGTCCAGGTCCACGAGAAGCGCAACAAGGCGCGCGTGCTCAAGATCGCGCTCGACATTGAGCTCGTGCAGGTCCACTACGTGGACTGGGGCAGCATCTACGACGAGTTTTTGCCGCTGAGCTCGCTCTTCCAGCGCGCGGCGCGGTCGTCCAAGCGCACGCCGTACCGCAAGACGCCCAAGGTCCACGAGCCCGTGCTCGCCAAGTGGGGCAGCGGTGGCGAACTCTACAACGCCATCGTGCTCAAGGTCATCCGCACGAACGCGTGTCTCGTGCACTACCTCAAGTACGAAGACGACTGGAACCAGTGGGTGCTGCCGGGCCACATCTTCAAAAAGTACGCCAAGGACGCCGCGGCCTCCGACTCGTGAACAACAACAAAAAGCGCTAGTAGACATACTACCAGTAGTAGTGAATGTGTCGCTGTCCATCGCCCCCTCTTGACGTGATATACCTTCGTGTAGTAAGTACGTGACAATACAGGACCGACCTACTTTCGTACTTCAGTACTGGCCTCCATCCAGTCGTGCATAAAACGCCCTGCCCCACGAGCGACTCGCTTCACTCGGGCGTGAAGGTGACGCGCGACTCCTTGTCCTCATGCTGGAGCGCGAGCAGCTGCGGCGACGGGAGCTCGAACGTGTGCGGGTACTTGCGCTGAATGTCGTCGTCGTTGTAGAACGGGTGCTTGCCAAAGTCCTTGACAAAGTAGCAGCGCACCGGGTGCTTGGCGTCGATCGCGTCGAGCTCGGCGTCCAGATCGGCCGAGTTGGGCAGCCAGTAGAGCGGCGTCGAGGGCATGTACCAGAGCGACACGTCGCACCAGACGTCCTCCGGCAGCAGCCGCTGCCGCATGAGCTCGAGCGAGTCGCTGTACACCTTGCGCCACGCCGCGATGGCCTTGTTGGCGCGCCGCTTGCGCGTCTGCCGGTACTTTTCCCACGTCGCGCCGCTGCACACGGCCTCGCTCATGGGCAACCAGTGGAGCCGCTCCCAGAACTCGCGGCGCCACACAAACTGGACGCGCAGCGCGCTCAAGAACCACTTGCTCGCGGCCTCGGTGAGCGACGTGTGGTCGAGGATGTGCGAAAACGTCGTGCGCAGCCGGTAGATCTCGTCCCACGGCGCGCGCGCGTTGAGCTGCTCGACCGACTGCAGCGTCAGCAGCTGCGAGCTCTGCTTGAGCTCGACAATGTTGCGCTTGTCGTGCGGCAGCGACAGGTTCTGCTTGACCACGACCTCGTGCGACGCCGCCGTGGCCGTGTTCACGCGCTTGCGCTTGCCCACGGGCTCGTCGTCGTCCGCGGCGCCGTCGCCCTCGGGCTTGTCCTGGGAGGAAGCCAAGGCGGTGGCAGAGCCAGTGGTGGTGGCGGCGGTGGAGGCGGCGGCCACGAGCAGCTCCACGTCCTCGTCCTTGTCCGACTCGACGTCCTGGAGGCGCTGCGACGCGCGCTTCTTCTGCGGCGCACGCTTGGTCGACGTCGGTTTGGCCGTGGCGGCGGCGGCGCGATCCGTGGTCGGCTTGGCCGCTGCTGGGCGAGTGGGCGAGACCGCGAGCGCGTTCTGATTGCTGGTGCTGTCGGTGGTGACGCTCGAGTGGACGCTCGCGCTCGCGGGCCGCGACAGCGACGAGAGCATGATGGCGGCGTTCGCGGCCTGCTTCTCCTCGTGGCGCGCGCGGCGGTCACTCTGCGGCAGGAGGGTGGACGGCGCGGGCCGCCCCGCGGGCGCGATGAGCCGCGGCATGTGCATGGCCGCGGTGCCGTTGGCCGCGCGCGCCGGACTGGACGTGCCCGGGGCCTTGGCCTTGGGCGTGAGCCGCGTGAGGTCTGGGTTCTTCTTCTTGCGCGCGATCTCATTGGGCACGGGCGACTGGCCCGGCGGCATCATGTTGGCGTTGCTGTTGTCGTTGACGCGGGCAGGCAACTGCAGGTGGTGGTGCTGGTGGTGCTGGTGCTGGTGCTGCTGTTGCTGTTGTTGCTGTTGTTGCGGATGCGGTGGCTGCTGCTGGTCCTGCGGCACCGGCAGGATCTCGTGGACCGAGAGCAGCACGTCGCGCGACGGGAAGCGCGTGTCCGGCGGCATGACGAACGACCGCTGAAAGTCCTGCAGCACCGCGTGGAGCAGCGCGAGGTTGCCACGGCACGCGCAGTGGCGCTGCAGAAAGCCCAGCAGCGCGTCGATGTCGAAGAGCAGCGGCGGCCCGTTGCCGGCGGCGGCTGCAGCGGTCGACGCGTCGACCTGGGCCGCGGCGGCCGCGACCATGGCCATGCTGAGCTTCTGCTGCAGCGTCGCGACCTGCGCCTGCAGCTCGACGTGCGCGTGCTCGAGCTCGTCGAGCCGCGCGCAGGCCGCCGACGTGGAGCCGTAGCGCGCCGTGAGGTGCTCGGCGTCGCGCACGAGATGCACGAGCGACGAGACGGAGAGCGGCAGGTCGGCCGCGGACTGCGGCGCGAGGTGCTGCATGCCGTGCGGCGGCCGCTGGCGGTCGCCCATGGTCGTCGTGGTGGATCGCGGGGTTTCCAGGGAATGGAAGGCCGGGCTCCGGGGTCTTCCCGCCTCGTCCTTTTCTGTCGGCGAGAAAGATCAGCGCGAGGGGGTGAACCGAGCGATTGGATTGGTGGATAGTGGAGACAAACGTATTTGATTGGTCAAAATCACCCGTCCGCGGCTCGGGTTTCCAGTTGGATCCCTTCGGCGAACGCCTCGGAGAGCTCCTCGAGGGCTCCGCGAGAGACAGGCGCGGACTGCGCGCAGTGGGTCGTCGCCGACGAGAGGCTGAGGATGAGCGGCCGCGCGGAGTGGCCGCCGCTCGCCGCTGGCGCGACGCCGGCGGTGGGCTCGTCGTCGTCGTCGTGTTTGTCACTAGTGGACGCGCGCGGCCGGCGCCACGAGCGGCGCGCGCCGCACTCGTTCAACAGCGCGAGCAGCAGGCGGTTCTGGTCGACGTCGGTGGGCGCCGGGCAGCGGCCCAGCATGGCCATGCGCTCAGCGCTGAGCAGCGGCATCTCGTCGTCCTGGGGAAGCGACGCGAGGTGAGCTTTTTCTGTCAGACGCCCATTCAGCGACGATGCCGCAGAGGTACTGCGGGGAAACGCACCGCAGCGATGGCGTTCACGTCCGCGTCGTAGAGAACCAGGAGGTACGCGATGCCGTAGAGGTTCTTGCCGCACGCAACGTGCAGCGCCGTGCGCAGGTCGCCCTCGCGCTGCACGGTGGCATCAACGCAAGCACACAGTTCCGGTTGGCTCCTCATCCTTCGTGCCACACAGCCACCACGTTTTCGAACCTGCCAGTTGACGTCGACGCCCGCGTCCAAAAGGAACCGCACGAGCGGCTGCGCGTCGTCCGCGGACGCGTCACTGTCGATGGCTTCCACGACGCCGTGGAGCACGTCGCGCATGCACGCCTGCTGCAGGTCGAAGCCGTTCGCGAGCATGAAGCGCAGCACGTCGAGCCGGCGCGTGAGGCACGCCACGCGGAACATGCGCACCGCATAGAAGAGCAGCACGCGCGTCTAACCATCCAAGCCATAGCGTCAGTCGATGCGCTAGTGTTCGTTTGACCTCTGTACAACTAACTCGTGGCGCAGTGGTGTCGTACGGACCTCGCCCAAGTGCTCGAGCGCGCACTGCAGCTCGCGCAGGCGGCCGTCGCGCGCCCACTCGACCAGCAGCTTCCCGTTGGCGACCATGTTGCTCGCGGACTGCGGGTCGCGTTGGTGCAGCGCCTCCATGCGCTGCATCTCCGCCAGCGGCGAGGCCTCGCAGCGGAACGCCATCATCGATCTCCGTCCCACACGCCTCTCTCTCTCTCTCTCTCTCTCTCTCTCTCTCTCTCTCTGTTGTGGGGCCGCGTCGCTTCGCGGAATTGATCGGGTTGCCAAATGAGGGTATCGAGGTTGCTACATGACAGTGAGACTGCACGAGAGTGATGGTCGACTCCAGACCTCCTCACACCGTCGGGTCGCGGACACACCACCACACTCTTGAACCCGTGACGACGGGAAGATGCTGCGGACGGCGGCCGTGCTCTCGCTCAACGGCGCGCCGCAGGTGACGCTCTCGCCACATGGCGTGGAGGCGCAGGGAGAGGCCTTCACGGCCGCGCCGGGCGTGTCGACGCGGCGCGTCATGCAGCTGCTCGGCGCCAAGCTGCGCATCAAGATCACGGACGGCCGCGTGGTCGTGGGCACGTTCCACTGCTTCGACAAGCACCAGAACGTGATTCTCACGGACACGCGCGAGTATCTGCCGCTCCACCGCGCCGCGGCGGTGCCGCCCACTGGCAGCGGAAAGAAAGGCGCCAAGCACCACAAGCAGCAGCAACAGCAGCAGCACGAGGAGGAGGACACGGAGGAAGAGGAGAAGGAGCTGTGGAAGACCGGCACGAGCCGCAGCCTCGGCATGGCACTCGTGCCGGGCAAGCACATCGTGTACATCAAGGTCCAGCAGTCGCCAGTCGCCGCAGCAGTCGTAGATCAATGAAATTTTTTTTTAATATCACGCTACTAAACGCGGTCTAGGATGTCGGCCTCCTTCTCGTCGATGATCCTGTCCACGTGCGCGATCATCTCCTCCACGATGACGCGCAGGCTCTGCCGCTCGTTCTCATCATTGCTCGTGGTCGTGCCTACGGCGGTGGCGCCGCGCGGCCGCACGATGTAGTCGGCGAACATGGACGCCAGCAGCGCCGCGTTCATGCCGTTCTTGGACGCGTACACATTGACGTCGTTCAGGTGGAAGAGCAGGCACGCCAGCATCGCCCTAGCAACGAAAACACGCCACGCCACCGGGTCAGAAGAAGAGGACAGACACTCCCACACGCCGGGCAAAGCGACTCACAGGTTGCGCGGCGGCAGCGCGCGCACGAGCGCCCCGAGGTGGCGCGACAGCTCGAACGGCGCGTCCTTGGCGTCGGCCGCAAGCGCGCGGAAGTCATCATACATCTCTAACGGCACGATGGGCTGCTCGAGCTGCGCGAGCCAGAGCTTGAGCACGGCGCCCGCCGTGGCGGCGTCCAGCGCCTGCTCCAGCTCCTCTTTGGTCGGCTTGCGCTGCGTCTCGGTCGCGAACTGATTGAGGAACCGAAGTGCTGACTACAGACAGATTTCATCCACAGTCAGGATCTGTTGGTCAGACCCACATGCAGAGAACGCTCGCTTACCTTGAGCTTGGCCGCGTCGGGCTCGGCCTCGTAGAACCTCTCGGTCTCGATGCCGGGCGACGAGTCGAAGATGAAGTTGATCGCGTAGAGCACGGGCTTGGGGACGTGGTCGTCCGGGCCCGAGAGCACGACCGCCTCCGTGTCCAGCGCGCTCGATCGGCGGCGCGTCATCATCTTGGTGGAGCCAGCAGCTGTGGCCGTCGCCGTCGCGCCCATGGAGCCGACGCGCTTGAGCTGCTTGTTGGAGGAGGACGAAGACGACGGCGCGACGTCCACGCGCGGGCTGTTGGCGCTGCGCACGAGCAGACTGTCGAGCATGGAGAACCACGCGCCCGCGGTCTGCGGCGAGTCGGCCATGAGGCTGTAGACGCGCGACGACCTGGGCGTGTTCTTGTCGGACGACCGCGTATTGTTGTTGTTGTTGTTGTTGTTGTTGTTGCTGGTCGAGTTCTCGTCCTCGGACGACACGTAGTCGTCGGCGTAGTGCGTGCCCCACGTGTTGCGGCACGTGATGTCGAGCCGACAGCCCTTGTACTTAACCATGCCGGGCTTGCCGATCCGCTGGATGAGCCGGAGCGAGATGCAGCCGATCTCGCCCAGCGGGATGGGCCCCCACGCGGACTGCACGACGTCGGCGTAGTACCGCACCTCGTTGGTCTTGGCGTAGAGCACAAAGTACCGCGAGTTCCACTTCTTCATGCCCTTGACGCCGCGCCGCTGCTTCTGCCGCAGCCAGCCTTCCAGCAGCACGCCGCTGCCGGGACGGCCTGGAAACGCGCCGGGCACTTTGCGCTGGCCCGGACTCAGCGCCGTCTCACCGGCGGGCGTCATATTGGCTGGCAGCTCGGAGCCGCGACGCATCGCTGCCGCGCTCGTCGATGGCGCGTCGTCTGCACCGGGAGACTGCACCATGTTGCTGCGGCGTCGTGAAGAAGCGCTGGAGGTGTCCGCGGCGGCGGGCGAGTCCCTGTAGCCCTGCGGAGACACGACGTCCGACGAGGTTTGGTCGGAGAGCATGCCGTTCCGGTCGTGGCTTCGCTTACGGTCTCGCATCGCACCGACCGCGCCACGTCGCTCGCTAGCGTTGGCCACAGCAGCGGCGCCGTCGCCGATTGAAGAGGTGTCCGACAACGGTGACCGCATGCGCGAGGGGGTGGCGTCATTGGGCTTGGCGTCCTTCCCCTTCCCACCGCCGCCGCGCGGCGTGTCTGGCCCGGAACTCGCGGGCGACGCGACGTCTAACCCTTTCCTCTTCGAGCCGAATGGCGAGAGATTGAATGTCTTGCCCACGAGCCGCTGGAAGCTCGAGCGCTTCCCGCCCAGCTCGGCCTGCTTGGGGCCGGCAGTAGCAGTGGGCGCCACCGGTTCTGGGGCCGTGACCGCGACCTTACTCTGGTTGGGCTCGGGGCTGAGCACCTCCGTTTTCGCCTGCTGCTGGTCACTCCTCGCCGCGGTGCCTCGTGCTCTCGCTCGCTCAGTTCCCTGCACCTTGCCGCTGTCGCTCGCGACGTGGTCCCAGTCGTCATCGTCGTTATCCGAGTCGTACCACTTGCTGTTCTTGCGCTTCATCGTGTGGAGTGGCCGCTGGTGGACCTTGGCGACCGCGGCTTCCGCATCGTGGCCGCTTCCCGTGGCGTTCTCGTCCTCCTCTTCCTCGTCGTCGTCTTCCTCGGACGCAGAGACGACCTCGGGCTGCTGCGTGGTCCGCGCGGCCACCGCTTTCGTTGTGCCTCGTGCGTCCGCGCGGCCCTCGCCGTCCAGAGATGAGACGTCCGAGTTGCTGTCGCTGAGGATGTCGCCCACGCGGTCGTCGGCCGCGCGCCGCTGGAAGCGCGAGCTTAGCGTCGCCATGTTGGGGAAGTGCAACCGACGAGCTCAATTTTGGAACGGAGGAGAAAAAAAATCGAAGCTTTGGCGACGGTGTTTCTAACAAGATTTCATTGGTTAGGAACATATTGGTTCCAAACTCGGAGGATCTGATAATGAGGGGGTACAACTCAGTTCTGAGCTGTGGCAACGAGCTGTGACTAATTGGTGGTGCAATCGCCTGCGGCGAGCAAGTGGCTGGGAAACCCAGCCAACAATGGTACTGTACCAATCAAACT